>VYYI01002643.1:0-14264 GCA_021029175.1 Bilobella aurantiaca | reverse complement strand
TAACGTTCTTAATTTCATAAAAAAATTTACTTTTCGCCCGGTTTAATGTAAATCCGTTTTGCTTAAATGTTTAGAATGAACTCATTTTAAATTTTTAACGACTCAAGCAATGCAAAATATGAGCTTGTCTAGCTTCTTTCAACAAATAAATCCTTCTAAAACATGCATTTTTATAGTAAGGTATACCAAAATAAATTAAAGCATGATATGTTTTTTATATTTACATTAAGATAAAATATTAGCAAACAAATTTTTGAAATCGAATTCAATTTCATGCATTAGTTGTTTATAATGTAGAAAACTTAATTTAGAAAAAATTGTGCACCAATTTAAGCCGTAGTAACTTAGGAGTGTTTTATTTACTAACTTTATTTTGTAAATTTTATGCATATGTAAATATTTGATTCCGAATTATATTAATTCACTTCACACTTCTAATTCCTTTCATTGTTCTGTAATTTCTGTTGTATAAAAATTAATTAATCATATAATTTTTCAGCAGCTTCTGTGACATTCGCTATACTTAATAACTCAGAAGGTTAAATGTTCAATTCACACTCACATGCGCATTCATAAAATTTCATATTACCTTTACGAGTAAATTAAAAACTAGTGGGAAAAACACAAGCAACCAATTTTAATTTTCTATTCCTATTGAATATTTTCTGCAGAAAGGAGTTTGGGCCAAAAAAAAGAGTATAATACTACATTAGCTAATAGCTGGATTGTGTTATTTTTTTAAATACAAATAACTGTATTTATTTAGAAACTTTATTTTGTTCCTGAAAATATATCTTAGTATTTTGACAACACGGTATAAGCAACGAAATTTTTTCATAAAAAAAAAAGATTTTTTACTCATGAAGAAGCAATCAACTTCTCGAAAAGCAATTTCCATTTTTGGTGTTTTGCAACTTAATCATTGTATATAAAAAAAATTACTAGACTTTTTTAATCATCAATTTATATGTTTCAACTAAAAGAACTTGGTTTACGTTCCAAAGCCGCATCCAACATGGATAAATTTGGGAAGTATTAGGAAGGCCTACGTTGAATCGAAATTTCGAATGTAGGATAATTTGACAACTTTTTTTTTCTGATTTCCTTCTGTCTCACCCTGCTCAATTTACTATCAACAAAAGTTTAGTTTGAAAGTGGAGAACTGTGTAAGGCATTTGGGGAGTGGGGACGTAAAATATTTAAAGTTAGGAGTATCCCATTCCGTTGCGCCTCTGCAACTTTCACCGGCAGTGAAAGTAGTTCAACTCTTCCTGTTCTTTTCCCTTTCACTCCTACCAAAGTTTTCAAATGGTAGTGAATTTAGATTCAATCACAGTCTCATCTATTATCAAAAGTTTCCAATCTTACATCAAAAAACTTCAATGAGTTCATTAGTAATAAAATGGAAGGAGCATAAAATATAAAATTTAATAAATTTCATTAAAAGTAGAAAAAATAAATAAAAAATTTCTAAGAAAAAAACGTTCAGTTGAAGGGCTTGAGCATTGGGAAGCAAAAAAGAACTTTCTTATTTTAGTTCAAAATATTTCATTGTTACCAATTATTACTTCCTTTTTTGCGTTTCCTGTTAGGGTTAAACTGACGAGAATAAATTGTTTTTATTTTATTTCAATGAAATATTTTTGAGAGGATAAAATTACGGTATGGGATTATGTTACCTATACATTGAAATAATTTATGTTAAAAACAAATGCTGGCAAAAAATGTTTAACATCAAGATGTCTAATAGCACGTTATGTTATACGTTATGTAAAGTTTATTAGAATTCATTGTTATGAAATTTAAAATTGATCCGCACGATACTTCTCTATATAATTTTACATCTTTGCAAACTCATGTTTCTTAATTTGTCTATTTTCTATTTGCAAACACACGAGTTTGTTCTTAGTTGGATAAGAAGAAAGCTCAGGGGTTTCGTAACATATAAACTTAAAATATTGAGTGTCTTGTGAAAACTAGTTCTGATGCATTGATAATGCATCCTAGATGTGTTGCATAAGCAGCCTTCGATAATTTTTTTCACAGATGATCTATAAATACACAAATTTTAGGCCTTTGTTTCTGTTCTGAGCTCCCTAAGTAAGGTCGTAGAATTGCCTTATTTTGGTTTGAAAAACTTAGGCAAACAAAGCGAAAACAATTTAACTATATGATGAAGGCTAAATCATGCTACATATCTCCTTATAGATATTGTGTTATATCAATCTCAATATAACTTATACTATTTCAATATAAAACGACTTGCTACCTCACAATGGATCCCCGCAAATCTAATAGGATTGAAGTCATAACGTTAGACCTGGAGATTTCGAGAATTCTCATGATAATTAAGTCTTGAAAATCAACCGGTGTAAGGGGAGGTAGTGTCTGAAAAGAAAAAAAAACTTCAAAAAGTACTTAATGCAAAGCGTCTGCTATACGGTATTGAATTGCATAAGAATTTTAAAATACTTGTACTGTCTATGTTCATGTGGAACCGTTCTTAATGAAAGTTGTACTGCATTTAGTGAATGCAGTATTGCACTGATAGACTTAGGCATAAAATTTAAAAATTTACAACCTTGAAAATAATTAAACGTAATTAAATTAATATATCAATCCAAATTAGGTAAAATATTTCATTGTTTTTTTTTCAAATTCTGATTTAATTTCTTATTCAAAACTCGAAGTCAAGAAAGTTACATAAGTTTCTCAAATCAACACCTCAAACCGTCTAAAGAGTATGTAGAAAGAGGAGTACTCCCGTCTAGGGCTGGTTAACATGTATGGGAGTTGGTAGTGATATAGTAGGAAAGACATTTGCGTAAACTTGAAATTCTGACAGACAAAAAGTTTGTAGGTTGAATTTTTTTCTATCAGTTGTAGACGATCTGTGTTGTATTTGTTTCCGCCTCTGAACCACTGCTCAATGGCAAAATATCGCCTGTTCGCCCTTTCCCCATTTTCACTAAAATGTCTTAATCTTGATCAAAGGCTCTTGTCTGTCCGCTACAGAAACTCCAATTTGTCTCTGGTCTGCAAAAACTTTCACCAAGTCCAGCACTTTCTACCGCCTTCATTTAAATAACAAACTTATGGTTATGGTTACTCGAAATGATGTTAGGGCTACGGCTCAGTTATACTGCCAAATTCTCACTCGAGACGGAATGCATATTTTATTTGGTTTGCTTTCATTCTCCTGCAGAATTGATTCTTTGCATGGAACCCTTGCACCATTGAGAATTTTTAAACAATAAATTACAAGACTTTTTAGCTGATTAGAATCAGCCTTTGATGCTGCCAGGAAAGGAAGAGGTGCAGTTGTAATGGGTGATAAAATATATTAGCCAACAAATCATAATGAAACTATAAAAAACGTATTTTTATAAAATATATAGTATGAAACAGTATCATATGTCAAAACCTTGTCAGGGCAAGGCAAGGCTCTCTTTGCCTCGACCTTACCAAATGATACAGGTGCCCTTCGGCACGGAACAAGACCTTTCCAAAAGGTTTTTTTTTTAAACTAGGGTTTATTGACCCACTAGACTACATGCAAACAAGGGGAAACCATAACCTACAATATGGGCAACCTAGTGCCTCAAACTAAATCTACAAATTCTACAAATGCCAGAAGGGCCAAATGATTCCCTAAGCAAATCCAAGGGCTCGTGCACAACATAAAGAAAGAACCTTAAATAAAAGGCCACTCCTGGCATAAGGGGTTAGAGGGCACGAATACTGACCTGGGATGGTGTTAGGTGGCTGAGCATTCTTATTGTGGATCTGGCGCGAGTGGCAATGTGTCTCTTTCCTCTTTTAGCTGCGATGCATTCCTAGGCTAATCGGAATTGCCCTAATTGTAATTAACTAATTATGAGGGTCATACCCTCATACATCCCCCTCCCCATTGAGGCAATGCTATCTACAAGAGACGGGGGGACGTTTATTCACAGTAAAGCACATAAATAGTAAACAACATAAAATTGTTCAAACACAGAGAATAAAAAATAAACCGTTGCAAAGGCACGTAACAAAGTAGCGTATTGAACTGATGTAAATAAATTTGACAAATAAGACCCCGTAAACGCCGATTTTTTGGTTTTGAGGGTCAGTTACATGGTCATCACACTGCGCGGAATGGGTCAGGAGTCACTTGGATTGGTACCAGGACAGCTTTTTATTTTAAGCGAAAATCAAAAAAATCCGAATATTCAATTTTCGGGGTCATCGCACTTTTGGGGTAAATGGTCAGTGGTCAGCTGGGTCATTGGTACCATCATGACCTTCCATTTTATGCCTGGTGACATCGTACATTTCTATTTGATGCAAACATTTTCAAAATCCCGAATTTTCGGTTTTTAGGTTTTGGGGCTCATTTAGGTGTCATTTTAATAAAGGGAAAGAGTCTAGAGTCACTAACGTCCTTGAAAACACCATAATTTTTCGTAATATGCTAAACTAGCAAAAATTCGAAAAATTTAGGGGGTCATTGATACAAAGAGTGAAGGGGTCATTTAGTTCCTTGAAATTATCATAACCTTTTGTTTCATGCAAAACTAGCAAAAATTCGACCAAAACGATTTTTCGGATTTGGGGGTCTTTCAGGGGGTCGTCAAAATGAGGCTGAAGGGTATGACCCCTATGGCCCGTCTTCGAACTTGGCCTCACCCTTGACCCCTACTACATTTAGCCAAAAACAGATTTGAAAAAAGTTAACCCGTTCGAAAGTTATCGCGCAAACGGACGGACGGACGGACGGACAAAACGTTCCCATAAAGTAGCTAATACGCTACTTAATAAACAACTCAGACGCAGATTCACTTTTGCTGAAGGCGTTTAGACGACACTATTGATTGGAACATAATTCTCGTTAACCTTTTTGTTCGTCTTACGCGTAGGCGTATTACTCCAGGGATTTCTGCACTCTTTGCACGGCGCCACAGGGTGCCGCATTTGTAACAACTTTGCGGTTCAAGGATCATCCATCTGGTGCCGCGAGAAGAGAAAATGATGGGCTCCTAATTCGCGCGAAGAGCCTCTCCTGATTTCTAACTTTGTTAACGATTTCTGGTGGCGTTCAACCAACTAAGATGGTAGCCAATTTGGGAAATTTCCAGCACAGCGAACGTGCTCATATTGCGAAGGACCGTTTTGCATATTAGGGCATTCCTTTTTTAAATTTTGCGCAAGGTGTTGCGAGCGCGCTCCGTAAAATTAGCGATGTTCTCCGTATTGCGCTGCGGCAGTTTGATAGTGCCAGAGATTTTTAAAAGCGCCATACTGCAACAAAAATGAAAACCAGAGAACAAAATTAGGAACGGGCAGAACATTTACACAAATTGTAAGCACGTGGGTAGTGACAACTTTTGACTCGCAACCTTAGGCTTAGCGATTTCCGGCTCTGAAAAGGGCGACGCCCTATAATGTTTTAAGGCAAAAACATTATGACAGTAACACTTTGACTCGTTTTGCAGTGTTTCAGCATATAAACTAACCTCGAGCGGCATTAAGTTTTATATTAAGGCCCGGAACGATTAAAGGTTAACTTTTTAATAGCCTTCTTGGTCTCGTTAGACAAAGTTAGCTCGCAAAAAGACCTAACTTTTAAATCACCAAACGGAAACTCAATCGGAGTACTTTTTCAATTATAAAATTTTGCTTGAGAGGCTTGTGTCTTTCCAAGATTTTTCCTAGCCAAACGGTAAATTCTATCCAACAGAGACTATTTATAATCCTCCCAAATACTGAATTCCTCGTCTTATTAAGGCTCTACCACAATTGTCAAGTGGGGTCGAGATCTCACTGTCAAAATTCAGCATCGAAATGCTAAAACCAGTAGAATCACTAACTGCTTTGTGTAAGTATGACTTTTCGATTAACGCGCTATGTGGTATTTGCATGAGGATGGTAGGCGTAGTAAACTTTTGGGGAATGTTGCAAAGTTTTCTGAAAATCTCCGAAACGAACTGGGTGTCATTATAGCTCAAAATCGCTGCTGGTATACCGAAACGACGAAAAATTTCTGGCTGAACTTTCTTTTCAATAGATGCGGCTGTGGCTTCTACCTAAGTAGAAAAATTTCAACACGTTTAGTAAAATGTAAGTAAAACCTAATCTGTCAAGACAAAAAGAAAAATTATTTTGACCCTGAGTCGCAGGAGGAGGACCTATCAAATTAAAAACTAACTTATCCCATGAACCACAAATTTTTACACTTTCTAATTCTCCGAACGGCTTTGTAGTAAGAACTTTACAACGTTGACAAATGTCACAAGACTGAACGAACTGATAGATGTCTTCATAAATCTCAAACTAAAATACACGACGTAATAGGCGGTACAACAGCTTCCTAACACCAGTTTGTCCTGACCCTGGATGATTGTGAAAATAACTCATAACTTGCAGTAGAGAACTCGGAATGAAAGAAACGTTACCAGGGTACCGATCCAGACGGTAAGGGATTGCGTTGTCGACCACGAAGTCCTTTTCCAAATCTTTAAGAAACGCTTGACATTACAAATTTTTACTTTGCTCTTCTCGGAGCTTATCTAAAGTTATCTCACATAGAGTCAAAGCAAGAAAAAGTGATGAAGAAGGACTATTGATGAGAAAATTATAGTAGATTTTATTTGTGAACATCAGTGGTGCGCATTAGCAACAACATTCAGCCTACCTGGACAATGAGAAACGATGGGTTGGAAATCCTAAATCCTAAAAGCCCATCTAGTGAACTCACTGTCTACGTTTTTCATTCTGTCGAGCCAAACCAAAGATCGTGTGTCAGTTTCAAGCCAAAACTTTTGACCATTTATATAATGCTCAAATTTCTTAAGTGCATAAAAGATCCATATAACGCACTCTATTTCACTGGAACCAAAATATTTCTTGGCGCCGTTTAACGCAATACTAGCGAACGTAATCGGTCTCTGACATCCTGAGCTTGCACTACTGCAACTCCCAATCGAGATGCGTCGGTCCGAATAATGAACTCTTTTGAGAAATCAAGGAAGGCCAACACTAACTTGTCGAAAGGAATAATAATTTTATTAGGGTAACAAACGTGGATTCCTGGTTTTTTGACCAACAAATCGCTACCTCATTTTTAAGGAGACGATTTAAAGGTTTAGCCCCATCTCAGCAAACTATTCAACAAACTGTCTATACCAAAAACAGTGACCAACAAATTGTCGAACCTCTTTCACGGTTTCGGTCTCGGATACACAGACACGGCTGAGACATTCTAAGGGTATGTTTTGATTCCAGTAAAAAAAACCTAGGGTCTTTAATATTGTTTTCCAAAACTGGCGCATTTGTTTACTTACCGTAAGGCCAGCAGCCTGTAACTTTTCAAAAACTTGCTTTAGATGCTCAACGTGTTCTTTACATGATTTGGAATAAACAATAATATCGTCAATGTACACAACGGCAAAACAAACTCTAGCCGAGCCAAAAACTTTGTTTAATTGGCCTAGACAAAGTGAAGAAGCTGACTTTAAATCAAAAGGCAATTAAACTTTCTTTCGTGACAAATAAACGCGGTGAATGTAGAACTCTGTTCATATAAAGCAACCTGTCAATAACGTTTCTTTAAATCTAAAACCAATAGAAACTTAGCTAGACCTAAGTTATGCAACAAATAATCTAAGCGGGGAATTGGAAATGGGTCCTAAGGGAAGCGAGCATCAACTTTTATTAAGTATAAAGATAATCTCCAAAATTATCTCATCCTTTATCCTTCGTATGCATGTAGACAGCAGACGCCCACTCGGACTCAAATGGAACAATGACTGCCAACTTGAGCATTTCCGCGATATTATCAGAGATCAGTTTTCGTTTAAAAAGAGAGACTGGATAGCTTTTGAATGCAATGGGAGGACAAGGGGGACATAGTAAATACAATCTTTATGCAATAGTTTTTGTCAACTTCAGCCAATCCAAACCAAAACTAATGAAGTGTCAACAGTTGATATTTTTGTAATACTCAAAAGGAAAATGATATACGATCTGTCACTCTTGAGTTTTTTAAAAGGAGTGGCCCGTGACAATTCGTCCCCTTTTGGCACCGGGCTCTTTCGCTGTCAAATATACACACTGTGATTTATTAGTAGTAAATTATCCATTCGGTGACAGTGAAGTGGAGTTAAACATTTATGACTCCATTCCGCTAATGGTCTAGTGACATAATGCTCCGTTTTAGAGGAAGTTGCAATTTACGAGATTGAAATGTCACTTATAAATACTGTACTTGTGCTTAAAGCTCAAATCTAAATTCTAATCTTTCGCTATACTTATTTGGTTCAAAAATCTCTTCCCAGAATTCTAGTTTATTTTGAAGAAGGACAAAATATTAGTGTAAAAGCAAGCCTCGAGAACGTGAACTGAGAGGAGGTAGAAATCTATGGTGCCTGACATAAAAACAAACATTAAAATAAACAAAACAACCTGTGATTGTAGAATGAATAATTTTGAGTTTTAATAATAGTGGAAACCATTCTGCTAGCTTTAAAAAAAAACATTGTCGACAACGTTTTGTTTAAAATTCCTTTTTATTTTATTAGTAAACATTAAACACAAGAACATTTTAATTCAGAAGTTCAGACTCCAGTTCCTATTTAAAAAAAACAACAATTTTGTGTTGATTTCTGAGAAATCTGGTCGTTTACCTAACTAATTAGTGAAATCAAGTGAAATGTATCTAAATTCTAATATATATAATTCTAAAATTCTAAAACTTATACAGCCAGTTTACCATTTTTACACGTTTCTGCACGCCAGAAAAAGAAAGCAATGAATTAAGTGGTGGCTTGAGGAAGACACCGTGGGATTCTTTTAGAACTGAACAAATTTCTTCTGTTGGTTTTCATAATTTGTAAACATAAAGCAAAATAAAACACTTCAAACAGACCAAATATAGTCGATTTCTCAGGTTTGTCCAGTTTGTAAAAAACACTAACAAGAGACCATTACAGGTGGGAACACGCGGATCAGGACAAACGTCATACAGAGTGTTTACCCAACTGTTATAAGTACTTTAGCCAAATTTTAACTGCTGCTTTCCTGGCTTGCACCAGAAACCGCGTTCTGGGATTTCTACTTTCTCCGTAATGTGTTAGTTTAGATGAAAAGTTCAAGTTGGCTACCTTTATTTGTAATTATGGGTTCCCTTTACGTTTCACGTGTAAATGTCTCATAAGAAACTTTACAAATAAAATTGAAATTTAAGATGCTGTCACTCGCGCATGTCTGGAACGCAGCAGCTAAAATCTGACTAAAGTATCTATAAAAGTTTGGTGAACATCATGTATAACGTTTGTCCTGATCCGCGTGCTCCCTCTTGTAATGGTATCTTGTAAGCTCCTTAAAAAGTATGGTATATAATATTTATTACTACATAATTTCAAATGCTCGTCGATGTTTGTTTTCAAACATCGGCAGTCGTTGCCCTCCAGAAATGAGTTTTTATTTCACGTCAGCCAACTAGAATCTAATGTTCTAGACAATGTTCGATCATGGAATAATGGAGCGTGGATGATAAAGTACTTTTGGTAAATTAAGCGACTACGGGAAATAGGAGCCACACCGTCTTTGATCTACGATCGATAAAAGTCTTTGTTTCAAATTCTGGAAATGCGTTACGTTAAAATCAAATTAACATAATCGTATATAAATAATACGTAACACGGGTCAACAAAACATTAGCCGGGTCACAAAAAATATAAATTTGAAATTACAAAATATGCAACAGATAGATCAACAAAAAATTTTTTTTAGAATGGTGTGCTGCTCAATTTTGTTTATAAAATCTTTATGGGAACAACAAGGCCGTTTATTTCCGGAGCTGTTTGGCTCAAACAAGAATGAGGCTATACTCATTCAGTGTTTACTTTAAAGTAAGCAAAGAGAACTTCGAAATTTGAGCTTTTGGAAATTAGATTAGATTGCAAATTAGCAGGTGACAAACATAAGTGCATAATTAATAATATGGTCAATTTTGTTCAAGTTTTAAAATTTAGAAAAAAAGCTACTTATTAATAAAACAAAAAGGTGTACAGTTTTTTTGCAATTGTGCTCCAATATGATTTTGATGACTCTTCAGCACAATTAATTACTTTCTTTCATATATTCATTAAACTAGAATTATAATTTAGAAAATAGTTAACAAAAGGTAGTAGCAATTAATTAATTTTTCAATTTAATCATACTGAGACTGACACTTATAGTGTAGTTCAGTTTTGTTGATTAATCACCATAGGGTGCATCGAAAATAATACAATCTTTAAGGTCAATCAAATTGATCAATATTGATTCAACCTAACTCCTACTTTTTAAGTACTCTTGGCACAATTTGGAAATAATATTCATGGAATAAAACAAATGACTTATTTAGGTAGGTTTTATGTATTTACAATACCTGCAATAGGAGTTTCACCAACTAGTTCCATTGGGCTAATAAATGCACATTACAATATCTTTCGTGTTTAAATTCTTATTTATTAGTACGCAAAAAATACGAACATCCATTACTGCAGTATTGTTTCCAAATTCTTGCAAATGCAGAATCAACCAAGCTATCAACCTACAAAATTATGTTTGACTAACAATAACCAGAAATTTGGTATTTAAATGAGGGCGGAGAAAGTTTAGCCGGTGAATTTTTTTGTGAATTTGAAGTAAATGGAGAGGTTCTGGAGCGGACAGCGAATGGATAGATTAAGATTAGGAGTTGTTGGTGAAAGTGGGAAATGAGCGGATAGGCGATTGCTGGACATGGAGTTGCACTTTAGGTGCGAGATCGCATACATATTTAACAGGTACTCCGCAAATGTCAGAAAAAAAACTATTCAGTCCGTGAAAGGATACCGATTTTGTGCTCAATTTAAGAAAAAAATTTATCCTGGATCATTTATTGTTTGGTTTCTACACAAAAGTTCTATAGACGAAATTCGTGATTTAATTTACTTTAATGGAGTAAGCTCACGTTTTTGAAGGAATGATTTTATCTACAACTTCCTGATTTCCTGACTGACGTTGTAAACGTCAAAAAGTGATCCTGTGCATTTGAGCCGTAGAAGGAGCAAGGGTTTCCGGCACTTTTTTTGTATATATTGTTGTAAGTTATTTATTAATTTATTTGTATAAATCAATTACACAGATTGAATTATAAATTATTTGTAGCACAACTTGTTTAAATAATTCAATTTAAAAAAAGTAAAAAAATTCATCTGTAACATATTTACAAACTATGAAATGTTGATGGGTGGCCATTCGGTCCATGGTGTATCGCGTATAATTTGGACTGTCATAGCCCACCACTGAAAAAAAAATTGAATTTGGTGATTTTTGAGGAGTAATTTGATTAGCTCAATAGAAGCTACACTTACAAAAAACGGTAATCTCTTGTGTGTCTATAAGTGTCTTGAATATGAGTTCTGCAAACACTGAGCTCTTTAACTTTCCTGAAGTGTTTCTCAACGTGTTTATTATGACGACTTTACGATGGGTAGAGAAACTAACCTAAAATAATCGCATTTGTAGTTTGATATGATTTTTTCGAATCGTTGGAGCCGAAAAAGCAACGATTTTAAAAGTAATAGCCACCTTCAAAAAAAGTTGGCTACGTCCTGTTTTAATTTTTTTTTTTGCGTTTATATTACATAAATAATCGAACAAGTTTTGGCAGATTTTGGAAATATGTAGTTTTCTTTTAGCTCTTATAGATGGGATTTTATTTTCTTTCAATCGTTCAAAAAATGAGCCAAATGCCATAATACGATTTTGCATTCTAAATCATTTTATTTAGTAACTTTATTTTCTCAACCAATACGGTAACGTCAAGTATGCCATTAAATCTTAGGCTACACATGGAACAATAGAAGACATCGAGATAATTGGCTCGAATAATTGACTATTAAACTTTTTCCAATATCTTTTATTTCCTCTATCTCCTAGTTCCTTCTTAGATGATCTAACCTTAAAGTGTACCGCTCTACTGAATACGCGTGAAAAACATCAAAGATACTATGACCCGTTTTTGGTAGTTTTATTCTCCCTTCGCAAGTTATACTATTATTTATTGAACTGATATAATAATGTAAGTAAAGTTTGTTTAGGTCGAAACTACTTCGATTTCAATCACAAGTTCACAACTACGTGAAATTTTTAATGTCAAATATAGATTGTTAGTACGTCTCCGCAAAAAAAATAAATTTATTAAATTCAACAAAGCTCCTGCTAAGCTTATATTTTCTGCAGTTAAATTTATAAATTGAGTTGCATTCTTGCGCTTGTAATGACAAAGCCTTATAATATGTTTGAATCGTTTGATTAGCCCAATTGGCCAAAAGCCAAATTTATAAGGCCTTCTCATTACGAAAACGAGCATTATTGCCTTCGTCAAATGAACCGTGAGCTCACTTCCTCTGAATTTATGATCCAAAATGATTAATGGATTTTGACTGGAACTGAGAAAGCATGAGCTGCATTACGCAGTATCAAAGTCCGTTAGCAAATAAAAACATAATCTAAAGTATGTCCATTCATGAAACTTTGACGTAAAACTCAATTAATGTGTTGGAAACTTTCTAATTTGCATCAAAAAATGCTGTATTTGCAATTTACCATTTTTTAATAAATTTGAAATTTCCTTCAGCTTATTTTACAATTTTTGCTGTCACAATTTTTGTATTTCGAATACCCCCATTTCTAGCTTTTACAATTCGCTATTAATTGTCCCTGTATCTAAGTTCCTTGATATTTTGTAATTTTTTTAAATATTTTTTGCTTTGGTTTTCAACAAATTATACTTAAATTAAACAATGAGTCCTGCCTTCAGTACATAATTTTCTCTTACATTTGGGCAGACATTAATTTGAAAACTGTGTATATATTCTGTACAATCATTGTATGGCTGGTTGAAACGGCCTACTATTTATACAAACCGAAGTAAACACGATTTACATAGTTTTACAGTACTAACATGATGTTTGCGTTGAATCGCCCTGCCTTGTTCTTGTCTCGTCCACTATAGCATAGTAGTTTTGCTTTGCTGAATGCCGATGTAAGACAACAACGTGTCCACGTAAATCAGCACAGTGCAATTTTAATAACATGCGCTTGAAATTGAAGTTATTACTGTTTCAATTCAAAAGAAAACATAAAACTGTTCCGTGTAACAAGAAAAAAAATCGTTTAGCCTAAAATGAGGAATGCTATTAAACAAAATTGAAAGCGAGAAACTTTTTTCTTTTGAGAAAAGGAGCGCTGTGGCAAATATAAACTTGGAGAAATTGAAAATGAACTTCTTTTTTTTTACAATTTTTGTTTCCTTTCGCAAAATGTGAATAGGAAGAAACCGTGAAAATAAACTTCAATATCCTTTTTAAATCAAAAATTCTGCTTTGAAAATCGAAGACTTCGCAGAAACTCTGGTCAGAAGCTTTTTTTTTATCCCGGAGGCTTGACGTTTTCATTCAAATGTTTTTTGGTTACAAACAAAAACATTTTGTGCGATTGAATCTTCAATTGTAGAATAGTTCGATATTACACACCTAATACTTGAGTAACCCCAAGATTGAATAGTTTGAAACTAAGTAAAATTTCTTGTGTTATTCAAATTCTACGTAAATATTAGTTGCATATTGTTACTCAAGTACTTAACGTACAACTTTGAATTATAGGTATCTTTGACCATATTTGACCTAAGACTGTTTTTTACAAGAACATATGATAAACAATGAAGTCCCCTTTTTAGTATGTAAACGGAAAAAATAAGAAAAAATAGAATGTAAATTATTAAGTAGTGTCAACTACTTTATGTTTTTGTTCTGTCTGACCGTCAGTCAGAGTAGCCCGTGTATCTCAGGAACTGCCCAACATATCTCAAATCTGATTTCGGATAGAAGTTCCTTGAGCTCCGGCCCAGTTCAAGTTTTTTTTTTGACCGGAAGTGACGCTCTTGTGGGTCAAAGGTCAAGGGATATCATTCTATGACAACATAAAAAAATGACCCATGCAAAAGTTGTTCCACTTATGAAGGGGAGCAACACTTGTATAGGACACTTTTCAATGTGACTCCCTTTCAATGTTGACAGTAAAACCAAGTTGATTAACTTTACAGCAAAATTTTAATTAAAAAAAAATCAAAATCAAATGCTTTCATATGGAGTTCGATTTCATCTCTTGTAGAGATAACATCTCTTGTAACGGAGTGTTAAATTGTGAGGACAATTGAACCAAGATCATTTGTAAAAGAACTAAATAAG
>VYYI01002641.1:0-14269 GCA_021029175.1 Bilobella aurantiaca | reverse complement strand
TTGTCAGAAATACGAGAATAAAATAAATTTTTAAACAAGGCAGAAGCCGCTATCTCTTCATTGGTTGCCGCTTTGACCACTCATTACTCATAGCGTAAGGTCAAAATTTTAAATATTAGAAATTTTCCAAAATTTCTTGTTTTTGGCAAACCCATCACAAAATTATGAACCCTTCATAACAACTCCTTATTTCATAACCGACGGACGTAAGCACTGTACAATTTACCACAAAAACATCCTGAATGATCCTATCAAAAGAAGCCAAACAAGCCTGTGCAAGGATAGGAGGACCACGAGATTCAAATTAAAATCCCCCAGTCCTTAAAACGGGTATACTTGGTTTAAGTATAATTTATCTCGTACTTTTGAGGATATCCTCAAACTAGCATGGTTGCGGAGCAGAGGACTGGGTTGGATGCTAATTATAGTGTAAGTGCAGTAACTGGTTAAAAATTCAAATATAAAAAAAAGACTACTCCTTTAGTTTTGATTAGAGTGAGGCGGGTATTACGAATGTAGGAATTGAGTAAAAGTTGTAGATTTTGTACAGAGCGTTTTGAATAAATGATGAGGCTACTCTGGGAGGGAAAGGAGGCTCCTCTACTCCATCTCTAATATAAATCTCCCTTTAATATTAATGGCAGAGTTGGGCTGTGTGTGACTGCCCAGCTCTTGCGGAGGGTGAAGTATGATCGGAGGGCGTAAGGACCAATGAAGGGCCTCAATGAGTGGGTGGGAAGGGTAAAGAGGGGGGAGGGTTCTTCCCCGCCTTATTTGGCACGTATTAAAATAAAGGGCAGAGGAGTAAAGTATGTAAATTAATAATTGATTAGAGAGACTCAGGTGGTGGGCTCCACTTCGTAGCCTTCTATTTCCATTGATTTATCGATTGAAATCCAAAACAACCTTTTTCCACTCACTCATTTATTACAGCATCATCCGCAACATCCACAGCCTCACCCAACACTCAACCCGCACTTTTTAGCAAAAAAAGTCTACATTTCGTTTTCAAAATTTGAAATTCACAATTCAAAATTTAAATTTTTATTTCAGAAATGCATTTACCCAACATACAACCATGGGTGAGAGAAAAACGCCGACAATGAACGAGCATATTTCGAAATATTTTTTTAGGAAATACTTCAAAATTCTCTAAAATATTTAAATCGAGTCTCGGAATAGACCACCGACCAACAAATTACGAAACACTTTACCATGTTCACTTAATTTTTTTTTTTGTAAATGACATTGAAGTGGATCAAAATATTGTAATGGATTTGAGAATTGTGAAATATAAGATGGTGGAATGCATTAATTTGATACTTATAAATAATATGTCCATGTTAATTTTTTTTTTTTGCAAGAATGAATGCTGTATAACTCACAGTAGTAACGATGCGAGTATTAAAACGAATTTCTGGGGTTGTGTAATGGTAGTAAATTGTGTAACTCTGTTATGCAACAAACATCGTGTTGTGCTGCATTGCCAATTCGCCAACTTTCTCCACACGTTGTAAGCTATTCTGCTTCAATTCAGAGTAAAGCAAAANTAGTAAATTGTGCAACTCTGTTATGCAACAAACATCGTGTTGTGCTGCATTGCCAATTCGCCAACTTTCTCCACACGTTGTAAGCTATTCTGCTTCAATTCAGAGTAAAGCAAAAACTTAAGCCTATATGTATATCAAGTCAATATTTAAGTACTAGAAATGATTTATATTAAAGAAGTACTTTCCATGCTGAAAAGTTTCATAAGTCAAAATATTCGAACAAAATATTTCGAAATCTCTTACTCCCATTTTCTATTTATTTAATGGTAGCATCTATTCAACTCCACATTTCTATTCAACCATGCCTAGAAACTATTTAATTATTATTCATAAAAATTGTTTTAGAAATTCTTTCCACATTTTACCATATTTGAAAATAGTAGCGTGCTTGCGGCCTTGCTTTGAATTATAAGTGTTTTGGACCTAGCAAGCTAGAATTTTGAGTATAAAACTAAATGTATAAATTAGTAAATTGTATCCTAAATTTCGAACAGTATATCAAGTTGAGTCATTGACGACACTTCCGGCTCCGACCCTTGAAAGGCTCTGTAGAATAACTGAATTTGAAAGCTATTTTTACTCACATAAAAAAACCAATCTGGTTTCATCTATCTTACAGGCATGTTTAAAATTTGATGTTTCTGAATAATTTAGCATCCCATTTTTTGAGCATAAAAATGTTCACTAATAATTCAAAAAAATTCTCATTTCCTCAATGCAGGGCCCTTCTGGACCTACTAGGCAACCTGACTCTGCTCAATAAACTTATGAATAAAATAAATTATTATGCAGAGCTCCCATTATTCCCCTCCTCAGCCAGGCTCCATAGTCAAATGCAGACGGCCCTGAAGCAGATTCTGTGAAAATCAAAAGAGCCGTGTAACAACCCTCGAGGAGACTACACGGAGCAGTTAGTCACATTCTCCAGGTATGCTACCTTCCCAGGAACGATACGGGATGCACACACAAATCGAAACCATCTTTACAAAAAAAAACAGCAACCAATATTAATCTAACTGTAGAAATATATTCACCAAATCACGAAATGATTAGTTTCAAATTTCCGTTCAATCATTAAATCGAAATGGAGCTAAATATTCCATATAAAATTTCAACATTTAATGTATAGTTGCACCAACTCCAAAATAATTAGTTAAAATAATTCAAATTCGGTAAACGCATGATTGAAAGTCAATTATTCCTTAGCACGATTCATAATATCATTGACATATATTCTCTCCAGGAGATTTTTAAGACATTGTGTACAAGTACAATCACGTCAAGAAATGTTTTCATCATTGAATTATTTACTAACAGTGAGTTTCATACAACCGAAAACTTTTATACTGCTGAATTAGTTTAAGTTAAAAAAAAGCAATCGTGTTTGGCTAAATACTCCCTCGCTTAAATCTATAATTACCAATTATTCCTCTTTCTACGGTTTCACCATTTGGTTTTGCCTACACACCGGGATCGTTTCGGCCCTGAACCCATGTGTTTGTACCGTTTCGTACCGGAGTTGAAGAAGAATTGTTAAGCCTACCTAGCCTGAAGTCATCATATTTTATTATCTGGACAATAAAAACTACACATTAGCCCCACCGCCCTGCCTCCCAAGGCCCAAATTGCCAGAGCCTGAATTTAGGGCCTTCGAGACGGTCCTGAATTGTCTCGAATTGACATTTCCCTTCAAATATATCCAGGGAAAAGGGGCAATTTTCGTTGGTCATAAAGTAGGGAGCATAAAGCCAAATATTATATTCCATTACATTTATTTTAATAACCTCATATCCTCCATCAACTTATCAGGCCAAAAGCATCTTTATGGAAACACTGCCCCTCTCCACCTTCCTACTAATCATTAATCAATAACTAGAGTTAACCCTGACTAACAGCTTAGTATATGTATGAAGTACATAAATAATATACGTAGATTTAATACATGTACGCAGGTCGCCCTCTAGCGCTTCGACGCTACCTTAAGGCCGCCATAGCACATCCCAGGGAAGGGTTTATTTTAGTATAGAATTTATGAGCTCAATTTAATCTTTCATAGCGGCTCTCGCTGGGGTGGGGCTCCCTCGTTTCGAAGATATTACAATTTAATGTTAGAGAAACACAGGGAAAAGCACCTGGACACAATCTACACAGTCGTCATCATCTCACCTGTATTTGCTCTAAAGCTGATAAAAAAACAATTCAATATTACCCGCCGTATTTTCTAAATCATCCGCCATTTTACTACTATATGCTAAAACAAACAGAAAAAGCCAACTTTCTCTTTTCGTCAAATTACAGCTTTTATGTAAACAACTGTTTCCTTTTTTCCTTGGACGGAGGTGGCTCAGGTGCT
The DNA here is from genome assembly GCA_021029175.1 of Bilobella aurantiaca. Lineage (NCBI taxonomy): Eukaryota > Metazoa > Arthropoda > Collembola > Poduromorpha > Neanuridae > Bilobella > Bilobella aurantiaca. The sequence goes on along the minus strand of VYYI01002641.1, from coordinate 10,366 downwards.
AATGTAACAGTGAGTGAGGTACAGTGATGCACAGTGGGAAAATAGAGCAGCGAAAATGTCAAATTCGCCTCAGCACATTTGTTCACGAAATGCAAATAATCTATCTTTAGTGAAAGAATGGGAATTTTTTCCATTGATTGTAAGAATTTGTTTTTGACAAAATTAAAAATGTTTTTGAGAAAATTATTCTCCCCCATTTTTGTTCTTTTACTCCTGACTTTTGACTTCCTGTGAGGAGTAAATTATTTCAGTATCCTAAGATACGATTACTGAATGAGTTATTTTTAGTGTAATGAATGTTAAGGAGGTGTGAAGTTACCTGTTTGAATTAAGTGTTTGAGGTCATTGACCGATGTGTTTTTGCTGAGGAATGTTGTGAATTCCTTTGAACAATAGGGCCTTTGGACTGGTGTCTTTGGAGGAGGTTGAGTCCGAGGTGGTGGAGAGTGCCTCAAGGGCTTCGTGGAGACGTGTTGTTGCTGTGCCTACCTGGTCACGGCCACTGATTGGTTGGATGCGAGTTGCTGACTGAGGTCTTGTGTGTGTGTGTGGGGTGTCTTTTGAGGTAGAACCCGGGTATTCTGGGACCTTTGGGGCATTTCTCGGCCTCTTTCGCTCAACTAATTCTCGTGATGAAGTGCATCTGGGGAAGTGCACGGCTCTAGACGCAGGGATCAACTGCACTTCTGCACTCGCTCCCTCAAGGACAGCATATCTCTTAACATGCCCACACACACGTCGGCACTCACACCAACACTCACACTTTCACACAAGTACTTACGTCTTCTAACTTTCTCTACCACAAGAGTGATTAATATATACCGTGTGTTTAGTTCGAACACTAACGCCCTACCATAAAAAATTGGTGAGCATGAGGTGGTTTGGTATTTGAGTTAAATGTTCAATTTAATTGATTTTCTTTATTTAGTTGCACAATATATCAAGCCATAAATGTGGAAGAATTTGTCTCTTCTTGTTTGAAAAAATATATATTTATCATAATTGTTTTTGTATTTTTATTCATGTTAACACTTAAATTTCACGTATAAGTAGTGGTGTTTTTCTTTATAAGTACATATATAAGTCTATTTGGGCTATCTTTTTTAAGGGTTATCTATCACAATTTTTAAGAAACTTACTTATAATTTTAGTGGTGTTAAGACAACTTCCTTAACATCCTAAGACCAGGGTTGACCTTTCATTAATGGCAAATCAAAATTAATTTAAACCCGAAACTGGTGTCGAAAAGATTTTACCTCTTAACTTAACTAAGCAAGGGCATGTTTGGCTAGTCTTCAAAATTAAAAAAAGAAAGAAAAAGAACATTTAACAAAGCCTTTGGGGATTCGCATGCAATCGTTGATCTTTTTTTTTCTTCTCTAGTCTACTTACACCTTTTATAGCTTTTCCGATGCAACCTACTTTAATACATCATAAAACTAATTTAAAAAAAAATCTATAGGCTTTTATTGAAATTAACGCAGAACCTCCGTTTGAGAGAGAATTGCCGACAGAAGAATCCTTTTTATTGGAGATTGAGATGACTGTGAGGGTGCGGGTGGGGAATGTGTGTTGGCTATTTGTTCTTAATGCTGGGATGCCTTCCTGCAGACACATATGTTCTGTACCAAAAGTTAGCGTTAGTGCGGATTAGTTTGTGAGTGAGGGGTTTAAAATTAACCCGCAGACTAACGCCTTGCTCTCCCTCGCAACCAAAGAATTCAAGCAACTTATCTTTATTACTCTCCTCCCTTCATCTCCTCCGTTTGAGAGAGAATTGCCGACAGAAGAATCCTTTTTATTGGAGATTGAGATGACTGTGAGGGTGCGGGTGGGGAATGTATGTTGGCTATTTGTTCTTAATGCTGGGATGCTTTCCTGCAGACACATATGTTCTGTACCAAAAGTTAGCGTTAGTGCGGATTAGTTTGTGAGGGGTTTAAAATTAACCCGCAGACTAACGCCTTGCTCTCCCTCGCAACCAAAGAATTCAAGCAACTTATCTTTATTACTCTCCTCCCTTCATCTCCAGATTAATTTCATTCTACCGTGACTCTCATTACCACCTCAACTGCCTATCACTCCAGCGTCACTGTATGGCAGAGCCTTTCCGGCCTCCACAAATGACCCAATTCCAACACCTCAACTTCACAGTCTCAACACCCCTCATACTCCCAAAGATTCCATTTCTCTCATTTCACTCAGGTCCACAACAGTTGAGACGCACTGTACTTTGGGGCAACTTCAGACATCCTTTACATTATGTTAAATTATGTTTCTCTTATAAAAGTTTATGGTGTAAAGCAGAGGGACTTATTTGGAAATGGCGTCCCTTCTTAAGCCACGCCCACATACATGGAACACAAAAGCTCCTGGGGCCACGAGGAAAACAATTTTATAACGATTTATACAACTAAGAGGCTAGTATACTCTCCGCAGTTGTGCAATTGTTGTTGCATTAAATTTAATTGACAATTAATTAAACAAAGAGTAATGTTGGAAATAATTGAGAAGAGGTTGTAAATTCCATTTTGAATGGACAATTAATTTAAATTAAAATTGTTTTCTGCAGCACTTATATAGGAGGTTACGTCAAAACGGAGAGTTCAAGGAATACTTGACGTATTTTTGATTTGTTATTCTAGTAGGATATTTATTTTAGGGAGTTATTTTTAATCCAATTTAAAAATGTGTTCTGAACATGAAACAGAAATGAGGCATTGAAAGAGAAAACGATGATACTTTTAGAAATTGGGTTGATTTTTTTTAAATCGAAATTATGGTAAATTGCTTCAAATCCATGGTTCCAGCTCATGTTATCTCGCCGGAATACTTTCAAAGAAAACCACCAAAAACAGGCCTTTTTGACTCTCGCCAAAGAATTAATTTGCGGTTTTTAATTAAAATGAACCGAAAAATAAATGGAATTGCGCTAAAAGAGGGAAACCAAGCGGCAGGAAGTGGGCAATTTTTTATTTTAACTTAAGGAACAATTCAAGAGATGAAATGAAATTCAAGAAATTTTGATTTTGAAAGTTCGGAGGGTTACGAAGAGAATTTAGAAATTTCAAAAAATGGTTTAGAACATATGGAAATTGGTGGAATTGATTCGGAAATTAATGTTTTGGCTCAAAATAGAGCGTGTTTGCCGCGTTCGATTGCCAAATTGCGGCTTCCAAACCGGTTTGTCCGGATCCAATTTTGTTTTTCGGAAAACGTTTGGTGGGGGGTCTTCGTATTCGTCCCCGTCAACGTACTCGGGAAATCGTTCCAGTGGGGGGACCACGTCTTTGTTGCCGTTGATCTTCTTCGTAGGATTCGAGGGCAAGAATGGTGGTTTATCGTCACCGAAATCCTCCTTCGGCTCCAGTCGGGAAAAGTCGTAGGTCTCCGTTTGACCTTCGGGGTCAAACGGATCCAGGAACGGATTGGGGTCAAAGTACTGTTCAAACAGGGTATGAGGTTTTCTCTTTTTAAATTCAAAATGGCAGTAAAATGGTTACCGCTTTTGCTGGTCCGGGCGGAATCCATTCACCTCGTCCCAGTAGCCCCGCCTCATACTCTTCTCGCATTTTACCCTGGGCTTCCAATTGGTCGAACATTGGATCCTCCCTTTACGTTTGGAAAAATATTTTATTCAAATATTGAATAAGCGCTGGAACAATCGCTTTGCATCTTCCTTCGTGCTTACATGTAATCGTGATACGGATTGAGGCAAACGTCCACGTATCCGTAGCCCGTGCCCTTCTTTTCTTAGTGGGACATTAAGGAAGGTTTTAGTCACTAACTAATTAGTTAATCGAGTAGTTAAAGTTGAAGTACTCGTATCTTTGACGCCATTCCCCGGGATCTTCATACGGAACGTTGTCCCAAATATTGAATAAGCGCTGGAACAATCGCTTTGCATCTTCCTTCGTGCTTACATGTAATCGTGATACGGATTGAGGCAAACGTCCACGTATCCGTAGCCCGTGCCCTTCTTTCCCGGATTTGTCACAAAATTAGGAACGCCCTCCAAATCGTTGTCGGGCTTGTCCCGTTCCTCAGCGCTCATCGCTTCATATTCTTGACCTTCCATGAAGGTTCCGTAGAGCGTTCCCGAGCCGTTCATACTCTTGGAAGGGATAGTAGCGATGAAGGGCCCGTCACGAATCAGCTCCCTTTGCTTCTCCTCTTAGTGGGACATTAAGGAAGGTTTTAGTCACTAACTAATTAGTTAATCGAGTAGTTAAAGTTGAAGTACTCGTATCTTTGACGCCATTCCCCGGGATCTTCATACGGAACGTTGTCCCAGAGGGACTTGAACTCCTCGTCAAAAGTCCAGTCATTCGTGGCAGCCTTCGTTTTGTGACCTGGAACAATGGGGAAGGGCCCAAACAGGCGCAGAGGGTCCTCGGGGTCGATTTCTTCCTTTTCACCCACTGAGAAAAAACGTTGTATGATGTTTGGAGGTCAAATTAAGGTCAAATTGAATTGACCTCACCTCCATCCGTGTCATAAGGGCCATCTTCAAAGAGCCCAACTCTCTCCAAGTCCGTTCTGTCATCGGCCATATCTAACAGTGCAAAGAGGACGTTCAACGGAAAATACTTGATCCTTCCTAAGCTAAACGTTAACTTTTAGTCAGGCTATTTCAGTACATATTTCTGTGACCTTGAATTCTGTGATATAAAAATTACATTCGTTTTGTCTTTACCTATGGAATTCCGCTTCCAATTTTGCAAATACAGGTTATGTTAAAGATGTTCAAAAGTTAAAAGAAATTACAAAAATTAAATTTTCCTAAGAAAATGTAAGTGTGAAAATATCCTACGGATTGATCAAAGATCCTTTTGATTTGCAATTACATTGACATTGATCAAAGTCAAGCAACCCTGGAATTGTTTGTTACGAAATTAGATCATTTACGTATACCAAACGCCATAACAATTTATTCAAATAGGATTTATTTACAACAATAATTAATTAATCCACAATTAATTATGGGTACATTATTGTAATTAAAATATCTTGCTCATGTGGATAAGAATGGAAATAATGTCGCCACCTTTGGTCAACTTGGGGGAAATTACACAGATACTTTGAAAAGGGCGCGCCGGCTTTATTTTAAAAATTTGCACAAATATACTTATTATAAATCAACCCTTTTTTGCCTTTGAGAGAGCGCTTATCGCTAATCGCTTATCAAGCGTCACATCAGGTGACCTGGGAAAAATCGCTGCAGGTTAGAAATCGCTGCTCATAAAACCGCTCCACATATTTTATTCAAGTTCTTTTTACGTTTTAGAATGAATCCAAACCAATTAAGAATCAGTGCGCTAGGGGTGGTCAATTCCAGCAAATTAATCATCAGTAGACCAAAGTTAATGTCTCTAAAAGGTCAAGGGTCAAGTAGAAATTTTGGGGTTTCGCCTACCAGTCTACATGCATCAGGGCCAAGTTCTGCCATGCCGAAGACGGAGCCGGACGTAATTTTTGAGAGCGTGAAGCAGAAGGGAATAATTACGTTGAATCGGCCAAAAGCATTAAATTCTCTTAATTTGTCAATGGCTCGCAAGATTTTACCTCAACTCAAGGCTTGGGAATCAAGTCAGCAACTGGTAATCATCAAAGCGAATGGTAATTTTGCTAAGGTCATTAAGTTAACACAGCTTTTTCGTTGACAAAAATTGATGGTTATGTGACAGTGACATTGGTATCTGGTTCCTATATTTTTAAGGTGGCAAAGCGTTTTGTGCGGGAGGTGATGTGAGAGCGGTTACAGAATCAGCCAAAACTGGTGGCACGTTGTACAAAGACTTTTTTCGAGAAGAATACACACTGAATGCCCTTATTGGTACTCTACATATTCCGTACATTGCGTTGATTGACGGAATCACAATGGGTATTGAATTATATCTCGTGCTTTTGAGATCAAGGAACTTCAAAACATTGATCTTTGATATGTAATATTTTCAATTAATCGAAGGTGGTGGTGTTGGGCTTAGTGTTCACGGAAGGTACAGAGTGGCCACGGAACGCACACTACTGGCCATGCCGGAAACAAGAATTGGTCTCTTTCCGGATGTCGGCGCTTCCTATGTACTGCCAAGGTTGGGAGGTAAACTAGGTTTGTACTTGGGTCTCACTGGCTATCGTCTCAAGGGCAGCGATGTGTTCAAGGCTGGTTTCGCCACGCATCTCTGCGACAGCACCCAGCTACCTGCTCTAGAACAGGATCTAATCTCTCTAAAGTCAGCAAACCCTGCAGATATTGAACAGGTCGGTTGGATTCGGCTGCTCTTAAATACAAACAACATCTATCTTATCTTATGCTTTCATAAATTCATTGTCAAATATCGAATTACCAAGCCAAATACCAAAACCAATATTTAATTTCAAGCTGTAATTTCATTAGGTCCTGCAAATGTATCACAAACAAACTCCTGAATCTCGGAAGCAGTTCAGTCTTGATCCACACCTGACTAAAATTAATAAGCTATTCGCAGGAGCCACTATTGAGGAAATTTCTAACAATCTCCGGCAGGACTCTTCTGATTGGTCGAAATCTACTTTGGAAACCATTTCTCAAATGTCTCCTACGTCACTAAAACTTACTCTCAGATTATTTCAGTATGGTGGCGAAGTCGATCTCCTTGAGGCTCTGAAAGCGGAATATCGCTTAGCTTTACGCTGTTCGGAGAAGCATGATTTCCAAGAAGGTAACAACTTTTATTAAAACTTAACCTATATAGATTACACTAACTTGACAATTAAAATTTTAACAGGTGTTAGAGCATTACTAGTGGAGAAGGATAATAATCCAAAATGGAAGCCATCCACCGTGGCCGACGTGACACAAGAAATTGTTGACAGTCATTTTGCCCCCCTTTCGGAAAAGGAAGAACTAGTTTTATGAGTGACTACGCAGTAATGCTCAGATTGGGAGTGAACGGACAAATACGCAATTTAGGAACTTTTTTTTTTAGATTTTAGTCAGAGTTAACTGAATTAAAAGTTACATTTTATTCTTGAGTCGCCGAAGGACGTTGACCTGCTCGAGTGCCGCTTTGCGTTTTTTCTGAAAGTCATATACAAAAGGCATCTTGAGACTTGTTACACTGCCCTACCCTTAAATAACAAATTAAACTGACCTACTATAAATTTCAACATGCCAACTTTTCAAATCCTTGGAGATAATTGGAAATGACCTGTCGTTATTCTGTTACAACTTATTTATTTCCCATGGAAGATATTTAATTATAATAATCTGAAGTTAGTTATCCACATCTTAGCGCTTCGGAGTACTTACAGGCGTTGTCGGAAAAAGTGTTGGTGGCAGATGCGGTGGTTCGGGTGGGGTCGGAAGGTCTGGCTCCAATTTAACTTCGACGGATGCCAGAGGCTCGAGTTCCTTGGGGACTTGCAACGTTTCTCCTGGCTTCATCGCTTCATACTGATGCTTCAAAGCTTCAATCTCCATTTCACAAGTGCTAAGAATGGATTTCAGTTCGTAGTGAAGAACAATGTCAGAGCGAAGCTCGTTAAATTGAAGGTTGATCTCCTCATTTTGAAAAGGATGCGGATCTGTAGGAACAATAACACATTTTCGTACCCAAACATCACAAGACAACAAGCACTTGCATAAAAAAAAATTATTCTGAAATTCAAAATTAAAGAAAAGTATAATAATCTGTGATCAACCTACCAACTTTCAGCTCGCGTAGCATAGCGTCCACTACTTTAGATTTCTTTTGTCCAATACCAACCGGAAGCCTCATTCTCCCAGAGCGTGTAGTTATGCCTGGATTCTTGAAATCAGGCCATTTAAGACCATAGAATGGAGGAGGATCAGTTGATGTGAAGAGAGTAGCCTTGGCTCCGCTCATACCTAGAAATGTCAGAATTCAGAGCCCATCTCATCAGCGGTTGAGAATTCATGTTGGTAAACTAATAAAATAAAGGTAAATCTAACGTACTCTTCTTTTTCACTCCTGAAGCGGTATTTTTCTTAGTGAGAACGTCGCTTCGCTTTGCCGGGTCAACAGGTGCTGAGCCTCCGCCATCGGCGGCAGTAATTAGTTTTTGCAAATCTTGTGTTTTCTTTTCACGTTCCTTCTTTCTTGCCTCAATTCGCTTCAGCTCTGAGCGAAGAAATTCTTCCTCCTCAATCTAAATATTTTTGTTTAATTTAAAGGGGCAATGGCAACTTTCACTTTGTGGTGTGTGGCGATAACGCCACTAGAGTCCTAGGGGTCTCTAGTGAGGGGGACCTGTGGCGATAACGCCACACAGTGACGCAGAGCATAAGAGTGAGTTGTTGAGGTCTCTGGAGCAAGAGGCCCTGGCCAGCGCAGTGGATAACACTGCCAACCGTTCCTTTTGCTCTGTCGCTCACAGGTGCGTATACGTAAAACACATTCTAAAAAAAACAAACAATAGTGCTCAATTACCTGTTCAGGTGTTCTGTTCCAAAGCTTGTTCAACTGTTCTTTGCGCCGACGCTCATGATCAGCATCAAATTGAAATGCTTTTGGTTGATCCTGCTCTGGATCTGCCCGAAGCTTGAGAAGAATTGCATTGACATTGTAATAGCGTTCCTTGATGTCTTCAATGCTTCTGTTCGGATATAAACTGCCCTCCGCCTTGTAACGGTCCTATTTCCAACAATAGTTATAAAATAGTTATATAACTAATATAGGATTCACAATGTACAAACTGAAGCCGACCGTGACATACATGCATCACAGGAAATCGGAGGTCAAATCTTCTGGCAAGATCGAATAGGTGATCTGTTTCAGCTTTCGTCCATCCCTCCTTTTCCAAGTGATTTGAATACTCTGATTCCGAGTACTTTACAATCGGAATTTCCTAGAGCGTAATGGGACAAATATATTTGTAACTTGTTTCAGTTCGTTGTTGAATTGGATTAGTATTGTTGACAAAAAGTCTACCTTGTTGAACTTCGCAAAAGGATATTCCCTATTCTCTTCTCCAATGCGCCTCCAGTGATGAAACACTGCTCCATCGCTTCGTCCAGGATTTGTAAAAGGTGTCCAACGCCACTTCCGAACCTCCTTCGCTCCTAGGTTGACCTTTTGCTTGTATCCGCCTGGAATATCCGTTGGCAAGAGCGGAGCCAGTTCCAAGTTCTTCCCACCGTCAGCACATAGTAATGCGTAGAGCTCACGGGGCATGCCCTCTGGCCTCTTAAACAGCTCTGACTACATAAAGCAATTCACACATTACAAACGCTATACCAATTGTAAAGCCTAACTTCGCATTGAATTCTCACGAATACCTACCTAATATAACCCATTGAAATGTATGACATAAAGAACTAAGTTTTCGAAACATCCGGTTTCATGATTTATTATTGATTGTAAATTAATAAGGTAATTTGTAAAGTATCGCTTAACAAATTGTTATAATACCTTTCTCTGTGGCTTCCGTGGGATGGACACCCCTGGTAATTCATCGCCGAGGTCTAGGATATCCCTCACGTCAAGCATCACCTCTTTTAATTAGGGAAGTATTTGTTTGTAAATGTAATCCAGTCTCAGTAATTAACTAATTAATTAAAATATTTAGAAACTCAATTGATTTGTTTTGATAACTTTCTTGTTCCCACTTTGACTTTTTGTTTATAACAAAAAAGCCAAACTACAGAAAGCATTTGTGGCAAAACCACTGAAGAATCATAATGCCAAATCTTACCAAGGCGGGTTTTCTTTTAGAAAAGAAATAAATCAATATAAGATATAAAATTGACCGATTAATAATTAGTTTTTTTTTGTAATTATTTTACAGTGTTTAATTTAATTGTTTTTTAATGTTGACGAAATAATCATCTACTAATCTCTTCTAAATTGCCTCTTTTGTTCTGCAATTGCTAATCTATGGTTTGGCAAAATCTGATTTGCTATTTCTCCTCTGGAGATTTTTGGGACATGATTTTGGAATGCTCATTTTCGTGAATATTTCACGTGCATTTCTCAAGGTCAAACCTATTAAATCTCCACTTGAAGTCTTCAGTTCTCACTTTAACGGCATCTCGCCTCCCGCATCCACCTCCAGACTTTGCTCGCTAAGCGCCAGGTCACCAAAGGTCAAGTTACCAATTAACGATACCAGGTAAGCTTCCCTAACCCACCCGACCACACCCATTAATCATTCAACTTTAGTTCATTGCTTCAATTGGGTTGGATATGGAACAAAGTTGGAGATATTTTTCTTACCGATTTGTTTTTGCTTTCTTTAGTTTTTGTCCCAGAAGCATTTCTCTGAAAATGGCCACCAAGTCAATCAAGGCTCGTCAAATCTTTGACTCCCGAGGAAACCCTACTGTGGAAGTAGACTTGGTCACGGACAAGGGGCTCTTCCGAGC
>VYYI01002640.1:0-14269 GCA_021029175.1 Bilobella aurantiaca | reverse complement strand
GAGAGCCTAGTTAGAAATTCACTCAAAACCCTGATGCTTCGGGTACCATGAGCAGTAGTTGTGCCGGCTGTGTGCATGTGTGTGTGCGTGTAGGGAAAGTGGCCGGCTTTTCCAAGACAAGTTAATGACAGGCTAACCTACTTCATAAACAAGCGGATGAGTGGAGGGAGTATGAGTATGGATGCTCCCGCAACGTTACTTACACATCTGTCGGTAAATTTTAACATGAAGGGATCCTTCGATGCCATCTCAAGTCAAGCCATCATTTACTTTTTGCCGTAATGAGCAGTGTGGCCAACTCCCGTCTGGATTTAAACTTGGCATACGTATGGGATGGAGTAGAGCAGATTGGACCATTCGCGGGGGCGGAGAAGGTCATTTGGAGAGGCCTTAGGATGTCCCATGAGATTTAAACTGGGTATTAATTATGGTGTTCTCCTCGTGAATCTTCTGTACAGCACTCGTATACTCGCATCCTGTGAGGACTTAAATTCGGCGTGCAAAGTTACACGACTGCCACTTTGTAGTTCTCTTTAGTATGCGACCATGCATAACTGCGATGATATGCTTAAGTGCAACTGCTTATGCCTGTATATGCACAGCAGTATTTCCTAGTATATGGTGTGTGTGTGCATGGTGAAGATTTTTCAACTCGGCCCGCTGTCCCTCAGTTTTCGCATTTCACAGTTTCCATTGCGCAGCTTCAAATTGTAATGCATGCAAATCCCAACGGTTGTACTACAGTGGGATGCGTAAGTCCAATCTGCGGTGTACTGGTTCACGGTAAGGTTCATATGCTTGGCTGCGCATGCCTTTGTACTTGCCCGTTCACCTGCATGTGCGGTTGGACGACCAAAAATAAATTGGATAAAAGGGCCCTAACGAAGGTAATAAAAGGGCTAGGGGCCGACGAGCCGTGCGGAACGGGGTAGCGTGAAGGAGCGGGCGGTCGGGAAGGTAAAAAGGGAACAAATAATTGGTAAAATGAGAGGTAGTAAGACAAATTACTATTATTGGATTCCCAATTAATCTTCATCCCAGAGGTGAGCACTAGGCCTTGAAACACATAGAGTTATCTCAACCACCCACGTCATCAGCCCTGTTGTACCCTCCAGGAATAGATTCCAAGTCCAATCGAAATTATTACTAATATTATGACTTCGTTATTGTTAGTATTGCTGTGGAACTGTAGATAACTGCAAATATCTCCTCCCCATGGGTGCTTAACTCATCTCACTTGCGAATCCTGCGGTATGTAAAGTCTCTAATTAGCACATGGATTTATCATGAAAGCTAAAATCCAATCCAATCGCAGCAGTCGCCATTCCACATTTGTAATCCCTTTCAAATAAAACTTTAGTAGCAAAAATGATGGGGAGCTTGGGTATGCACGGAAAATTTCAAAACTGCAGGGGATATAGCTAAATTCCGACGTTCAACCATCCCATTCGAACAAATGATCTCGTCACACTCACTCAACGTCCTGCTAACTAGAGCAGGGGGTAAACTACTCCTAGGAAAATTGCGTCAACATTACTCTCTTCTCCACAAGATCTTTCCGTAAATCTCTTGGAATTCACATGGAAATACAGGCATGAAGAAGCCCTGCTACCCCGTCTTTTTTCACCAACTCCAAATCCTCCTCAATTTCCTCCCCCTCATGGGCTCATTACACTATACTCTTACCCCCCATCGCCACATTTCTCCACATCCATCCAGTTTCAATGTTGAAGCCCCAAAAATTGTGCGGGTAAAACCTTAGCAGCCCACACATAAACGCCTTCCTTCCAGGAGGGTAGCACGGATGCTAACAATACCAGCCGCTTGGATTCATCTCTTTACAAAGCATCCGGCTACGTGGAAACCCTGTGGTGGTAGTTGTGGTAGAGTTGCTTCTCTCCACCTTCTCATCAGCCTCCAAATTTACGGGGCTTAATGACCCGGAAACGAGCAGCATCCAAGTCTCAACCTCCTCAAATTCCGTCGTCGACAACATAGAAAAGTATATAAACAAGGTTAGAATATTGGAGAATCCAAAGGATGCCAGCCACGTGGACGGATCTTTGCAGATGAGCCTTCATCAGCAAAATTCAAAGCTTACAGCTAGCTTTCTCAGGTGCGTTCATCCCGTCGTCTGCTGTTTTGGGGCTAATGAAACTCATTGGAAAACCTTGGCTACCCACCACTTTTACCGACAAAGATGATGAGGAGGATTTCGGCGAAGCTATCGGAATTTGGTGTTTTGTAGAGTGAGGGAACCCATAGCAATGGACGTGATTAGGGGAGTGGAGAGCGAAGGAAATTAAAACTTGCCTCCTTCCAACCAGAAATTTCCACGCAATGGTACCTTCCCTTTGATTCCCCTTATCAAAGATCTCATCCTGCAGTGACTGGATATTTGGCAGATACGGGCTCAAGTGTGGCGCAGCAGTTATGTAAGCGGTGAATCCGATAGTGAAGCACTGAATTTACTCAATACTGAATCCCTTCTGAAGAGGCTCTGCCGTAACTTTCAGCGTATAAATACATACATGGCAGTGAGAATACATTTGGGAGGTAAAATCTGAAGTTGGTCCATATTCTTACCCCCCTCCGTTCCAACCCCCCTCAAAATCTGCCCTGTCATCATCTCACTGAATTATGGCTCCTTTCCGCACTCTGCTCTAGTGCTTCTCCCCGTATTCTTTCTCCTCAGCGATTTCTCTATACTTTCACCAAATGGAACCGCATTTCCATCCTCGAGGGAAAAAGTAACTTTTGCAAGACTGGGTGAAAGTTTGTGATGCGTTGGAAAAAATGTGCTAATTTTCTAGTCTACCCAGTCGCTTTCTCAGAAAAAATAGGGATGCATAGATAATTTGATGTGAATCCGGTGGTGAAAGTTGAGAGTGAAATTACGTCGTATTCTGGCATCAGAAGTGGCCTCAGTCAGCGGCAATGTTCAAAAATTATACAAGGAATTAAAAAGTAGTAACCAGCGGAATCTTACCAAAATATACTGGAATTTCCGTGCTAACTTTCCTCAAGAGAGTGTCTCTTTTGAAAAAAATCCTGACAAGCTCAGGAACAGCTTATTTTCCTTGTCACGGTCAAATATTTTCGGGGAGCAGATAAATTGATGGTGGATACATTGAATATAGCGTACTCTTTAGTTCTCCGGGGTATGTGATTTCTAATATGACGGAAAGTAGAGGTTACTCGCGGTGAAAGCGGAGAAAGTGAAAACTTTGACGCTCAAGTAAGGATGAGACTGAGGACACTGAGGTTCGGGATTCTGAACACGGACAGGGCGGGAACCCAAATTTTTAATCCAATTACAAATCCCTCTCCAAACCTTCCCATTATTTGTCCAAGTGTCAGGAAGAGGAAAATGTCACCTTGGTTAATTTTGAGTGAGAAGAAGTCGGGGCGTGGTTGGAATCTGCAATAAGTTAGGGCGGACACGACGAACACCACCAGCAGCACACTACTCCTCACATCCCCTCCTTCTCAAAGGGAGGAGCTCCCATTACTCACTTCTTTCAGCTCTTTCTGGGCCCCCATATGTATGTGTCGGTCTGTGTCGGACCCCATGTGTGAGTCTTATTATTCAAGACGAATGAGAGCAGATCTTAAGAGTCAACGAGGAGGAGGAGACGAAAACTGTGAGTTGAATCCGGGGTGCTCATTCAGAGGAATTACTTGGTAGCCACTCTATTTTCACCTGAATACTGATGGAGGAGGGTTTCTTAGGTAACTCCATATAGGTTTCCCCACGTCCCTTTCCACCCGCAATCAATGTCTATTATGAGTGATTCTCAACCTCCAACCCCCTTCTTCTCCTCAAAAGGTTTCCCAATGAGCCCATACTCAGTACAGGGAGGCTCTGGTTTTCGAAACCAATCGGAATAGTCACCAATAAGGATCCCCGTTGCGAGGGTAACTCTCAGTTGAGAACTATTCAGTTCTTCCAACCATCCAACCTTTCTACGAGATTGATACTGTTGGCACTTGAACCAGAGGTGGGCTTTCCACCCCCTTGCATGTAATGAGCCGGGGGACTTTGCCTTGAGAATAATCTTGTAGAAGGACCGCATAACTTTCCCTTTCAGAATCATTCAAGGAGCTTCACCGCCCACACTTTGAGCATTAGTGGGAGTAGTAGCCTTCCAACTTTCTATTTACATCCTTCTCCGTCATCGCCTGCATTCTTTCCCGAGAGAAGCCATTGTGCGTGACTTCCGAGAGAATATGGTGTGGCAGCCGGGGGATGAGACCTACTGGAAGGTACCCGGTCCACACATGGGGAGACAGACATGCTCTTAGTATGCCTTTGAGGGGAGGAAGGATTTAAAATTAGAAATTCCTCGCGTTTTCCGACGGCGCCGGGAAGACATTGAGAGTGGACTCAAAGCCTGAGCAAATAGTTCCCCCTCATCATTTGTTCCCATTTTCTCTCTCCCTCGTAGCTATTTTCCTCCCTTTACGGCCCGCCAAACTTTCACTTTACAGAGTCAGCGCATCCATGCTGGTGGACCAAGAGTATGGTAGTAACAGTAGCAAGATTCCCAGTTTACGGAAGTCATGGAGAAAGTTGAAGTTTTTTTCCAGTTGGGCAAAGAGCCTCTTCCATCGCCACTACTAATTTAAACAGCACTTGGCAGCGAATGCGTGAGGATGACACCTTGAAAATATTATCCCTATTCTATTGTTATTACTACGGGGTATGTCCTGAAGAAAGTTCCGCGTCTTCTGACCCCGCCGTATGAGCAAAAAAACGAGGTTCTTACAAGTTTATATGGGGATAGCGGAAAGTGAGGGGGCACTTGGAAATTCGACTCCGCCCATCAATAATGCCCGGGCCGGAAGTGCGACCATATGAGAGTTCATGGCTAGAATTCGGTTGGTTAAATGAACCAGGAAGAAAGATCCAGTCAGAGCATAACAATAAGTTCCATAAGGAGAGCACCCACCGCAGAAGAGAGGACCCGCGGTGAAAGTAGAGAACATAACATTGAATTTAATATTTATTTTGGGACGGGAAGCGGGCTACGAGGCCGGCTTTTTCTATCCAAGTTGCATTATTCTAGGACGCGGGCTTTAGGAACTTTCACCAATGATGTACACACTATAAGAGTGAGAGCAGGGAAGATTTGAATGCTAACTGAACATTTACTCCTGACTTCTTTTTGACATTGGAGCCAAATGTTTCCCTTTCCCTACTCCATTTCTCCTCTCCCTCCATAGCTCCCGTTGAATTTCAGTACTCCTCATTTCCCCGTTTTGAAAAAAAATCAGAGGGACTGGAACGACGTGAAAGGGAACCAAAAAAGATTTTCGGCTCGAGAACGTGCCACCGTCCAGTTCACTCCGAACTTTCTCCGTGAGCCTAGCCCGGCTATACTAGGCTGCCTAAAGCGGGGCCGCAGAGGGAAGTTGCTAGCATTAACGGCGTCCGGAGAACCGTAAGTAAGTGTATGTCCACAATGCATACATTAATGTGTAAAACTTTCTCTTGGAGGACTTGGGAGCCAAGAGATTGGAAGTGAAAGCTGGGAGGAGGATGCATTTGTAGCAGCGAGTACTACTCTCTCCAGAGCTCATCATCGTGGATACCCTTCCTCAATTTCTTCTTCTGGGATGAAGGGATGGTTGTAGAAGAGCTCAGAGAAAGCAGTGTCGGTTTAACGGAGGGTCCCTCTACGCTACACAAGTTCCTCTCAAAACTTTCTCCACGATCCTACTGTGTATAGCTTATCTTTGGGACGAGGATGCGAAAAGTTTCCCCTCGTCTCAATGCAGATAGGTCCGCAGCTTTCTCCACACAATTTCACCCATGCTCATCCCATTCAGCTTTCACTTTGCGGACCCACACATAGACACTTTTCAATACACTTGACTTTCAATGGGTTGTCCGTGGAATTTTTGAATTTAAATATCTGCGAGCTTAAAATAATGGATCGTCAGCACGATGAAATTGTGAGTATAGGGGGTAGGGAAGGGGAGGTGCAGTGGAGCGCGGAGCAAGTAATGGCGACGGATTCCCAATTTCTTGGTCCATTAGCCCAGCATCGTTGTCGAATCCTCTTTGCGCGTTGTAGAAAGTATTTTTTACATCTTTGGGCATGAGGAATTCTCGCAGTACTTTCGCTTTCATAAGCGAGCTCCGTAGGGTGCTTCGGCCTCGAATTTATATTCTCGGCGTGAATAATAATAATTCCAATTTGAGCTTCTGCCACTGAGTGCGAATGCCTCAAGTAAAACCCTTAGAGTTGGATACACTATAGTGGATTCGAGCTGGCTCTCGGACGCGTTGGCAGGATAATTGGTGGGAAATTTGCCAGGAGATTTAACCACATTTGTAAAGAGAACCCACACACGGAGAATCATTCACAATGGCTCCACTTTATTACATCGTTGCTTCAAACACCAAAGCTATGTTGTAGATGTCCCGACAGTGTCTATGGAAATTTCGCTCGGCCGGACTGATCCATCCCAAGAGCGGGAGCCCAAACTCCATGCCCAGGAAGGAGGGCGTAGTGGAAAGAGTCCAGTATGAATTGAGGTCGGTCGAAAGTCGGTGAATTGTCTAAAACTGTGAGTAAACATGCAAAGGAAATATGGGACTTTCTCCAACTTTCACTTCATAAGCAACAGCTGAGCCCCGAACTCATTCCCATTTCATGGTTCGTATTTTCCAAAAGGTCATTCTATGGTCAACTTTCGGAGGGGTAAACATTGCGAAAATGGCTGCCGCCACTGCCGTGTCCTGAGCACCGGTTGCACAACTTTCTCCACTACTTCATCTTTCAACGTGGCTTCTGGAATAGCTCACATAAGATGGAGATTGACGACGTTAAATCATAAATAAAATCATCACAACTGTAGTAAATAACTATGCAGTTTTGCATTCTTTCTTGTTTCGTTGTCCTCTTGGGAGAAAGTCATAACTTCTATATGAACCCATGGCGGAGATATGAGTACATGGAGTGAGAGGTAGCTACCTCCTATGGATACGAGCTCTTTCTCATTTAATTCTTCAAGGTCTGCAATTTTCAGAAACAGTTGCAAAACCCTGCTGGGCTAAGATCTGGATATGAAGATATTACAAATAAGCGGCAATTCTTAAGAGCTCCTTTCTCATTTGGCGAAATCATTAATATACATTAGTATCCTCTGATCTGAGAACTTCATACATTTTACATTGAATATTGCTGGTTTTCATTCACGTTTCTCCCCCTCATCCCAACTGGTTCGAAAAATTTATTCAAATAAGATTTTTGTTTCTCAAATTTTTTTAATAACATACGAATTAAACGTCCTACAATGACAAATTCAGTCCCATTAGCTTTTTGAAAAAAACATCCTGTGAAGTACACGACAGTTATAGAGATTCAGGCTCCTCGCATATTTGAATGGAAATATGCGCTCTTGCAGTTTTCGCCTCCAAATGACTTTCTTCCAAAAAACAACATGTAACTTCCCATACACAGGCAGCAAGGGGGAAATACAGTCTCTCCGAATACGTGCCCTTTGATTTTTTGGGTTTTCTGGAACTTTCTCGAGTAATGTAAAAGTTGAGACATAGGAGAGGAGAATTCTGAGGCCTTTGAATACATATATTTTGGAGCGGAACCTTTGCATTTAGTTGGGTTCGCCTTATCCATCCATTCTACACACACACACACACACAAACATACACTATGAGGCGGACGGGAAAGAACGACACACAGTTGCGACTCCGTCTCACGGAAATCTAAGCAAAGAGGACATGAAGATTTATGTCTACGATCCGCATGGATAGACCTCTGTTGCTTCTGACTTAGCCCGAGAAGAAATCAGGAACGAGGCCAAATTGAGGAATAAAGGGAGGATGCGATAGGATAGGAAATGCTATGGTAGACGACGGGTTGAATGCATTCGCCGCAGCAGTTAGTAGTTTATGAGTTTGGGTCAGCCGCCGTCCTTGCTGTTGTTGTTGCTGCTCCTCGTGATATTCTTAGCTTGACTTTTTAGCTCCACAGCCAGCTCGTGCTGAAGAGTCAGCTCAATAATAGAATGGAAACAATGCGGCTGCGGGAAGGAATGAAGTGACAGGGGACCCGCATGAACACACTCCTCCACCCCCTTTCTATCTTGTTGTCTTCTCCATCGTCCATTTTCTAAGGAAGGGACTACTCATTCTCTCTTCCAGAAGAGATAAAAGATGAAAACCCTCGGCGGATGGATGGTTCCGAGGAGAAAACAATGGTTCACCTTCTGTTCCCAAACGTCCACAAATACGTGCATACATACTTACATACATGTACTCAAACATATACAGACAGATCCCATGACTCCTAATGGAGTCCACTTAATCCCGCGTTACTCCCGTACTTTCTCCACTTTCACCCCGAGAACGATTGCAAGTTAGAGTGGGAGAAGGAAAAGTTCGAGGTAAAATTCCCATCCCAGAGTTTATCAAAACCGCTATTTCCAAAACTTGGCAAATCCAGACAGATATCAGGAGGAGGGAATAATGGGGGCGGCGGTAGCTTCGGGTGAAGGACCCACCTCGAAGCCCCAACAACTTTCACAGAGCATAATGGCCAAGACATTTGAGTCAAATGCTCCGCTGCACAATAATGGCCTCCCCCCGAAATCAATGCTGGTTAATTTCCCTCAATAATCGGCGTCCCAACTTCTGAATTCTCGTTGACCTCCTCACTTTCACGAGAGGACCCCTTCCCCTAACCAAGAATTTCCAAATCGTGCGCTCGTTCTTACCTCATGTTTCTTTTACTGTCTGTACAATTCGGATATATTCGACAGTAAAACTGATTAATCGCTGCTTTCCCCATGCATTTCAACTGAAATAGCATGCTAAAAAAGTTACACTGTCTCCCCACGGTTCCCACGCCGGCGCCATTCCCTGAACAAAAAATCCCCCAGCAAGGACGTAAACAGGACTTAAGCCTGGCTAGATTTTTTCCCGTCATGACCATGGTCTTAAAACCAAGGCTAATGTTGTACCCTCCGAGTCCGACAGAGTTACATATGCAATTAATGTGAAAAATATGAGGGGGGATAATAAAATATTTGTGAGAGCGGGGGGTCTAAATAAAAACGGCACGTGGAAAGACCTCTAATACCAGCACCATATGACCCTTTGGAAGAACTAGCAAAGGCAGTGGGGAAGCTTTTAAGCGTAGTAGAGAAAGTCCATTGCCAAAGGAGCCGCTCTCTTCTCTAAAAACGTATTCAAAAGCCACGAATTTCCCTCAGAATAAATTAATGTCGAATCCTTTACAGCTGAGATTATTATTAGTAGGCTTCAACGCATATTGTCCGTTCCTACCACTACTATAGGAATAGCTCATAGCAAACATATTCACAGCTGAAAACTTCCTCCTTTAGGCGAATAGCCTCTCTCGCTCCTCCGTATTGACGTCGTCAATAAACACAGGACGTAAACATTGTTACAGCGGGTTTTCATAGTGTGCATTCCAACTTGCATAAATGATCCGACAATTGTATCTGAAAAGTAGAATGTAGAACTAGCTCGGTCGGCTTGTGCGGACCGGGAGGAAAGGAGACGAACTAAACCAGCAGGCCAATTATAGAAAGCATTTGGAGTGCCGTGCAATTTCCATTGTTTCTCACACACGCATACTTCCAACTTTTTCAAACCCACTGTCCTTTAACACAGTGTATTTCCTCGCTAACTTTACCCGAATTTTCTCAGTCACTCTGTCTCACTCAGAAAAGTATTTAATTATTTACCACTCCCGTCATCATCATCAATGAAGTCGTTGTGTTCAACTCTGCTCCACATAGCGACATTGTCCCCCCATGTAATGGTGTTCGCGGAACATGGACTCGAGTGGAATTTGAAGTCGTTCTCCTCCTCGTCGTCGTTCTCGTACCGTAATTCATCACGGTTTTACTTGATTATTCAGTCCATTAAGAAGTAATTCAAAGGAGTAAACTTTGTGTGTGTGCGTCGGGGACTCTGGAGGAGGTGGATTTACTCTGAGGTAGCAAGAGCAGGCGGAGACACAACAGTGGGTCTTCTTCCTCCTTCTCTGCCTTCCGGGATAACGTCATTAAGCTGTTACATCAAACTTTTTTCCCAATTTCACCCCTCCTCCGCCCGACCCTTCATCCCACAACACAACTCTGGCCAAGAAGGGACACGATGGGACTTGGAAGCCGTCATAAAAATTACAAGACTTAGGGTAAAAGAAGTATGAGCCCGGCGGAGAAAATTCTCCTTACTAAGGCTGAATGCCAGTCTGATGAAACGGCCTGAACTGCTGAGGAGCTGCTCTGTGCTGACGTGTGCACATTGTTTGTAGACAAAAGTCATCAGCACGGAGTGAGGATAGCCTCTTTTGTCCTCATTAAAAACAACGGAGAAAGTTGCTTCTCCTCCTCCCCCACGCGTTTAGAATAGCATAAGATGGAGCACAAGGGGGAGATTAACCTGAATTTCCTCTCTCCTCCCATAGTTCTTCACATCGCCTTGGAATATTCATAAACTAACTCGACTGAAATTACAATGAAAATAGTGACTTTCTCCGCCTTTGCACCAAGTGGGAAACGACTCAAACCGGATTCAAAGTGGAAGCCTTTAAAAAAATATTTAACTCCTCCCTTTGAAATGTGGATTTTTGTGATGAGAGGAACTTTCACCGGTGAAAGTGCGTATTCCCAAATGAGTCATGGCTCACGTTTTAATTACCAGGGCATTACGGGTACTCCGTAACAGTTGTAGTATACGGAGGTGCTTAATGTTGAAACTAACTTCCTGGCGGCGGCGAAGGTAGTCTCAGAGGTAGGAACGGACTAACGTGATGATGCTTTTCCCACACAAATGGGATTCCCACTCCATCATTATTGCTCATGGAATCATAAAAACCTGAGAGCTATTACTCACACTACTGAGAACAGCATTCCATCTCCAACTTAGTCAATTGAGTGAAGGAAACGGGAGTGGCGGCGGGGAAGGTGGAGAAAGTTTCCCCGACAGTCGTCAGAACTCATTTTCTGAAATTAGAAACAAAGTGCGGACGCGGAAGTCAATAATAATAGTGCAGGCAAAGATCTCATGTTACTTCGCCCCCCCACACAGCCGCAAACCTAACATACAAGCGAGGATATCATCGTGACCTACCCAACTCCCTTTCTTCCTCTCTCTCTCTCTCTGTCTGACTTTCACCCTGAAGTTTCACGAGCGTAACAAAAGGAGTTGGATGATTGGATCTCTATAAACTCGAGTCATTAAACATACACATTATCGCCGGCAGAACCAACTTCTCGGTGTTCCTCCAGCAATATTAGTGGCCAACAATACTTCCGGAGAAAGTATGGATGAGCAAAGTATATGTATTATCCCTTCTCGCATGTCTATATCCTCAGTCTTCAGCTGGCAGGAGGGGAGGAAGGAGCATGAAATTGAAATACAGGGTCGGACAGAGTCAGGAAAAAGTTATGGAGAAAGTAGCATTGCTGTCGCCGTCGTCATCATCATCATCATTACTCCCGCTCAAAGCAGTCGTTTAAGTGAAGGGGCTCTCAAAATTGGATTCTCTTTCTCTGTCTCGCTCATTCTTTGTACTGTTCCAAGTACAACTTTTCCACATATTCCTTCGGAATGAGCAAAGAGTCTCTATTTCTAGTGCCCATCCTGCGGAGGATGCGGGCGGCGGGGCAAACAAGGGGTAAAGTAAAGAGTCTGATCAGGCGGGGTGTGAAAGAAGCGAAGAGGACGAGAAATATTGGATCGAATGACACGGTCATAATATGACACACAATGGAGGTAGCGGAGAACTATATTTCCGTCGCCACCGCCCCCACCCCTCCTCCGCAACTCCTTGGAAAAGTTCCCCTTTGTTTCCTCCCGCTCATAGAGCAAAAGGATGGGAGAACAACGGAAAGTTTTCACATTTTATTATTGTTACGACTACTATTATTATTATATCGATATACTGGAATGAGGAGAGGGCTACTGTGCTATAGGGAACGAAGAGAAGTGAGTGTGTGTGTGAGGAAACTTATTTATGATTGCCACAGAGGCGGGCCGGGCGACACTTCGGTATCCCCTCACCATCACCGTCATCATCATCTACAAAAATATCAACGTCCTCCTCCAGATGCCACACAATAATTTCCACATCGGACTGTGAGCACTTTCGCAATAACTTTCTTCGCTTTCATTCCCCGACATCTTCTTCTTCCGCTCTCGCGGGGAGGGAGAGAGAAAGATTTATATCAGATGAGTGAGTGGTGAGGAAATTTGTACATGAGAAAAAGAGCTTATTCGAACCTGATGCAAGAATGTCGGCTGGGATGACTACTTCAAGTCGCAGTGCTTCCAGGCCCTTTCCTTCCTGTAACAAAATACATACAATCCCCAATTATTATTCCAAACTGTGAGACAACTGTAAGGGTTGCAGAAATAGTAGTATAGACCCCGTTTGGATAATTATACGGACCAACAGATGTAGTGCTCAACGTATTTGGTATATTATTAGGTACAGGTGCGTCATTAGGGCAAGCTTATCGAGTAGTTGTTCCATACTTCACAATCTAAGCAGTACAGGTACAGAGGGGTCTGAAAAGGTGAGTTAATAAATTATAGGGAGCTAATAAGGACAATTAGATGGGGAAGGAGACTATGCACAAATTGTTCACGACGGGCTGACGGTCTTGTTCCACTGGTAATGTCTTGTACTTTCGTGTGTCACCTGTCATTCCTAAAACTAAACTCCAGCTGGTGCTACTGCAGGACAGGCGACGAACGCGCTTACATATGAGTCCCCACCCCTCATACGACCATCTAATTATGTTGACGTGAATTATTGAGCTGCATTAATTATATAGTCTCCAGACGGGGAAAATATCCGTCGTCAGCTCATATGTTCTTGTACGCTATATCCTAGAGCTCGCTCAATACGCCGTGGGCCGTGGTGAGGTGGATGGATTGCGGACGTACGGGACTGACATGGTGGGGAAGGTGAGTCTGGCTGGAGCTGTAATCTCTGCCGCGGACAGAAATGTGATGCCTGGGTAGAAATTATCTGCTGATTTATCACCTTTGTCCCCCTCACTCCCCAATTATTTCCTGTCCATTAGCCCTGTCGGCTCCCTCGTCAGCGAGGATTATTGCACTACTACAGGGGACAGTTGTTGCTGTCGGCACTGCCTGCACGGCCATGACAACAATTTGGGCCTCGCGAGGATCTCACAGGGCTCAGATTTCCTTTGGCCTGAAGTTACAAATTCTCGGCACCATCCACACATGCGTGTTATGTATTTCATGACCGGGAAAACCACCCCGGAGTCCAAAAGCTAAGAAATTGGATTGATTACGCCGCTTTGATTATCTTTACCGCATTTGACCCCGACATTGCACCAGTACATGAAAGTATTGAATAATATCGGCCTTATGCAATGAGCCACGGTTATCTCATAGAATAACAGATCCACTCACTCAGTCCACTTCCATTGCCTTACGTTGCGCAGAAAAAAACTTGGGAATCTGATATCAAGTATCGCCAACAATATCACAGCATCCTTATCCGATTCACTGATCCACGACTCAAATAACATTTCACTCCGGAGGAATCACTTGGAGAGTTGCTGGACCGCCCTCAGCAGATCCTCATCTTCTTCACTGTCACCACGCCACAGATGGCCGTGAGCTTATTATTTATTTGTGGGCGGGTGAAGTATTCGAATGAGAACTTGGGGACAGGGTTGAGCCACAGAGTTGTCATTCGTCTCCGTCTCAGTCCTCACCCCACCCCGCACTTTACAACAGAGCATCACCGTCTCAACGTTGAATGAGTCTACTGAATGGAGGAATTCGGTTTGGATTTGAGCCGGCTGCAGTTTACCCATTACATTTATTGCACCTGTCGCTACTACTTGCTCCACAGGATCCCGCCAACGGGTCTGTCTTCGCAAGTGGATCAGCGAACCCTCCCCGCAGGGTACCCTCATCACAAGAGGCATAAAAGTGGAGTCCCCAGCAGTGGAGAGCAATATGGAAGGATCCTTGCTTGGCTGAGCGTATCGTGTGAGGGGGAATGCCTGGGTTGAGGAGTGTCTCTTACACGTATTTATTTTTGGGAAAACGTACATAAGACGCACACACGTACACACCCCACTCCCATTACTGCCACGTCCACCCGGCTATAGCTTTATTAGCCCTCTGCACCAACAGGCTTAACGGTACGGGTGGGAGGCTGGGAGCTGCTAGTATAATGAGCGGCACGGCAGCCATATACCCTCCTTCTCCCCCCAA
>VYYI01002639.1:0-14276 GCA_021029175.1 Bilobella aurantiaca | reverse complement strand
ATACATGCCTTCTGATTAAGTTTGAAATTTCAATTTATAATTTTTGGAACCAGAACCTCTACATTTTGTTTTTGTAAAATATACCATCATGTATACTTTGATAATTTATATCTTTTATTGAAAAAGTGCAAACTTTGATCAAAACTCAGACTAGACACTAGAGTTCAAAACTCTGTATAAGGGATTCGGTCTGGTGTAATTTCCCCACGCAATTTTTTTTAAACTATGACTTTAAAGTTGACATAAAATGACTTGTACGCCTCTGGGTGGTAAATAGCTTTCGCCGACACGTGTGAGCGCCAAACCACTTTAAAGACTTCAACTTCTGTCAAAATCAACTTCAACTTGTCAACTTGTGAGCCAAATCTATGAATCAAAGCCAGAGGCACTTTTCTATTTCCAACAGCAAATGTCAAACCTTAATGCCATGTATATTTTCACAAATCTATGCAAAATGCAAGTTGGGGTAGGTAGCTTTGAAATCCTACTCGAGAATGACGTGTTGTAGAAGTATTCTTCAGCGTTATTTATTCTGACAAAACTTCAAAAGATCAGAAGAAAGCTTCCAGCACAAATGAATTGGAAAGATTTTGCATCTTCTCGAATCTAAATACGTAGTTGCATTGCTACTCATATATATTCCAGGTTATACTAGAATGATATTGAGAAAGTGTTCTGGTTTTACTCACCTTTTTCTAGTATTCAATAGTAGCTCTAGTTGTAATCACGCCAAAATATCCGCAACAAAATAGCTCCACAACATCGATGAAAAAATGGTTTCATTAGAACCAATTTCTCTTTGTACGGAAAGTACAAGCCTTTATTAAAAGTAACAAGGTACACATGTTAACGTCTATATATTTAATTGGTAATTCAATAAATTTTCAAAAATAATTTGTGTAACTACTTCAGTATTATGCGCTCTAATTAAGGTTATGTCCTACGCCCCATTTCTCAGGGCTTTATCACAAGAGGGAAAAGTTATGATTGCACTTACTTTTCTCGAGGCTTCTCAATTATGTCATTTTAGCCGTTCAAGGATTTTGTGGAATTAGTTCTCTCTCGAAGTGAAAGCTCAGATAATATAAAAGAAATTGCTCTGTGCAATAGAAAAGTTGTTAAGTGGCTTAGGAAAGTCGGAAAATACGTACTTTCAATACAGATTTTTGGGGCTTTGATTTATCCAATGAATCATTGTAATAAATGTTAAGACGCGTAGGACTCACATTACTCCATTCCTGCTCCTTGTAATTAAAAATACTTTAGTGACCATGTTTTAAACTAACCTAACCAAGTTAGAAAATACGAAGACAAAAGAAGATGGAAAAGTAAAACAGACTCGGTAAATACATATTTAAAATATTTCCAATCGTTTGATTTCACACTTGGTAGAAGACATATTGAAATCTTGTGACGAGTTGTTTCTTAAATTGGTGTAATATTCACCATAGTAATCACCGTTTTGATTTGCCTGTGCGTGTTTACGGATTGCACTAAAAACACCATATTGTACTACACAACTACAATTTGTACTAAAAAATACAATCCATTTCAGTGCTTTATTTCTGAAAATTGACATTCCTGTATTAGATCTCGGGACCTACCCAAGTTAGTACATGTGTCCTACGCCCGCGGACTAAGGGAAGTGGGCTTTATTTCAAAACTTAACTAAGCGTCACCCTACTTAGCTGCTCCCATAGACAGGCATTACGAATATTTGCCTTTTTTTTTGCATAGACCTGCAAAACAAGCACAGTAGGACAAAATATTTAAAGTAAAATCCTAGTTTGGATTGTCTTGTTAATTGACCTATTAATGAATTTGTGGCGGTAATTAAAGAAATAATTCTTCCACCGCTGCGTATGATACTGTTTTGAGCTTATAGGCAGCTTGTTGTATAAGGAGATTTAGAAATTTTTTCCAGAAGATGGGATTGTAAGAAAATCATTAAAATTAAGATTGTATTTTTCTCTTCAACGTTGGCATGCCATTTGTATATTAATTGTACAAGTTTCTTGAATTCAAACAATTTGAAATGTAGCTTAAAGACGTATAATGAAATTTTGTTTAAGCATTTTCCAATCTCATAATTTTTACAGCTTTTTGTTTTCTCACAGTAAGCATAATCGTTGTCTTCGATTAAAAAAGGATAGCAAGCTTTTAGGAGAAATTAGTCCAATCAACAGTTTGCAAAATTTTGAATTGTCTCCTTCCCAGTAAAGTCTGGTAAAATAGGAGGCAAAAGTACGTTGTGTGGATTTGAAATTTTTTCTGACATAAGATAAGGCATAAGATTTGGCTCGAATCTAAGACTACATGAAAGATTTGTGCCCTTAAATCCACAAATGGTTTTCTTTGAACTTTTTTGGTACAAATTAGCCGTATTTTACGGGTGAATTCACATCAATAGGTTTCCTTGTTATAAGAGGACAAAAATAGACTACTAATCGACTCTAGTCATTCTACAAATTTGTTTCTAAGTATATTTCTATACTTATAACACTTTTAATCCAAATTTTACCAACTAAATCAACCTTGTTTCAACAATTAATCCGGAACGCAGAAGTGTATACACAAATGTATCTCAATTATTATGCTAATTTGTTGGTTGCAAAGTCAGTTGTGATTTCCCCAAATTTTTTTCATAGTTTTTCAATGTTTTGTGAAACCTTGCCATTGAAACTTGTGAATGTCAGTTTTGGAGGCAAATTATTCGTGAATTGCAGTTTCTTTTTCCATTCAACTGAGAGTGTCGTTCCTTAAGGGATTCGGTCGGAGACTCGTTTCAACTTTCTCTATTGATCCTTTGGGTTTCTTCTAGCGGAAAACGGTGCTCGTTAATTTGGAATTTATTTTGAACTAAACTTTTGAAATAAATCGATGAAATGCACCAATGAATTTTGTTTTGCAACTGATGCTGAATCCCATTTATCTATTATATTCCCAATTTTTTAGAATTGAATGTCTTCAAATATATTTTATTTATAGATCGTCTATCCTTTAATAGAAAGCTTACCTTTATTTAAAAAATTTATAAAAATTCAAACAGTATGTGCAAAAAATGAAAAACCAAATACACAGCTAATAGTAATTTAACGCTATTGCTGTAGCTTTTAAATTCATTTACGCAGCGTCAAAACTCTCTAAGACAGTGTAGTATCTTTTCTTGTGATTTACTTTCTCAGCACTTCTAACAGTGAACTCTTTGCCTTTCACTCAACGCAAAGTCTCAAGGATTAAGGATGATAATTTTACTGTGAGAGTTTTCATCTCCCTTCTGATCTTTCTTTCATCTTGTAGCATTAGTAGTACAATTTACGCTTTAAAATTTATTTTTCGAATGAGTTTTCATGATTAGTCACATTTTTTACAGTATAGCGTATAAATATTCTTGTATTTTAAAAAAACATTGGTAAATTTGCTATCATAAGCCGCCTTGTACAGTTTTAGTTTTAGTTTTTTCGGCTAAAAAACTTACTTGCTTGTATAGACAACCTCGAATTTGGCTCTGAGTTTCACAGGTTTTTGGCACTAAATGAGAAGGCGACGCGTGACAAACATTCATTAGGGACTGGAAATTCCGAAAATTAATTGTCCCCCTGCGAGTGGGAAAATAACGCTTGCAGGTGACATGTTGCATTTTCAAGTTCGAAAAGCTCAATTTGTGTACATTCCACGTAATCAAATCCCTAAACATGACATGACGTTAATAAAACTATTTTTTATTTATATCTATGTTGATACTCAGCGGTATTCCCTCACTTGTTGCAAGTTTTTTGTTGAATGAAAGCAAACTTGCAATGTCATATAATTTAGAAAGTTTTAAAGTTTTCCGTTACTTTTAAACTTGTTCAAAATACAAAACAAAAACTTGGACGAGTTTGAAAAGTTGTATCAATTCTTGAATTGAGTTGTCAAACACTTACTCATGAATTGGCTTGACATGAAAACAGTACATTAAGTAACATATTTTACTGTTTAGTGCAATAAATATAATTGACGTGACGAATTCATCCTTCTCAAGAACGTATCTCTCCCAAAAATCGACTTGTTTCCTTCACTTTAACAACTCAGAGAAGTAATTCAGTTCCAAATTTAAACACCACTTTTTCAAATTGAAAAACTTTTCAAGTTTTTTTTTCGTTTAACGACAAATAGATATTCGATTTGGCTAAAACTTTGCAGCTCCTTCTTCTTCCTAATTCAATTCAAGATATTTTCAGACTGCGAACATTCTATTTCATGCTCTACCTGACAACGCAATTTTTTTAACCATCACTGTCATACATCTTCGACAGAATATCTTACTTTTACGGAACAATTACAACTCTGTGAACCGTAATTATTCGTTTGTTCTCATGGTTGCAAAGTGAAAAGGAAATTGTGAAAATGCAAGTTTTTGCTTCAAGCTAGATCCAGTTTCACAAAATTCTGTTTCAAATACAACCTGAAAAACCAATATATAAGCTGTCTTTTAAAATAAAATAACAGGTTTAATACGCTGGGTTTCAATTCTTGGAAAATTCTTTAATTAAATTTGCTAATTGTACCTAATAACTCAGCGTTAAAAATCTGTAAAAAAACACTTTTATAGAATTTTTTGTGTGCTCTGCTCATGTAGAACCTTAGAAGTTAAAATACGTTACTATAAGAAAATGTTAAAGAAATTTGCCTTGGAAATGTCTTACAGAAAGTTTGGAAATTTTGATTTTCCCTTTTATACCACATATAATTCTTCGGCGTTAATTAGGCTTCTGCACCACTGTCTGTCTTTTTGACAATTATTGTCCAGCAGGTCTAGAAGAAAGTTACACTGTCACTAACTTTTGTTGTGTGTGTTTAATTAGCACATGCTTATTTTATCGAGGATTCGGTTTTCACCTCAAGTCAAAGTTTTGTGTTTGGACCTAAGACTGAAATTGCCCCTTTGGTAGAAAAGTAGCTCAGTCTTTTCCTTTCTCTTGTAGTGAGAAGTTCAAAAGATTTCTCTTCTATACGTCTTGTAAAATAACTATATAGCATCGGTTTTAATGATTAATTGGAGGTATGGATTCATTGCAATTCATTATTCCCGACAAAACTTTGGCTGGATTTACCAGGTACGTATTACAACTTATGATTGGATTTGCAAAGTATCTGTTGTGATCAATCGCACTGTGTGATGTTCAGTTAGCACATATACTGATATGATATCGGAGTATCAATTTGGTTTAGGTAAAAAAAAACTGTTTTTGAAGCTATTTTGCATTAGGTGGAAATAAGTAGGGTTGTATCGTTTTCAAAACTTTAAAGATGTAGCCTCGATCATCAAAGATGCCACAACTCTAAATTCAAAATGTAAAAATTTGTTAGCAAACATATGTTTAAACACCTCTAATTACAACTAATTAGAATTCTACTTACTATTTGGCATTTGGGGCATTTATGTATTTTATTGAAGTATTACTACCCACACCACACATGCCTCTATATCATATTTGGTATTTTCAACAAGGAGGGTCTTCATTTCAGGTAGCTGGTGAAAAAAAAATCTGAAACTGTTCTGATTTGAATTTCATGAAATACTCAATTTATCTCAAATCCGTCAATTGTGCAAGCCTTTATGTTTGGTTATTTATATTATTGTTTTAGTTGCATAAATATGTATTAATCAACCCTGATATTTATCGGTTAAAGTAGCTGCAAATATAATTTCAGATGTCATATACCCACTCAGCTTATAAGTTGAAAACCAAAATAGCTGCTTAGTTGCACTTAATTTAAGAAATTTAAAAATTAAATCTTGTTATAGCAAGAAATGCAGTATTCTTTGAAGCAAATAAAGAACGCCAGCTTTTTTCTCAGGCTTCTCATCCATACTTTCTGCTGTAACCAAAAGAACAAAAGTTAATTTATGGTTAATGGTTCGATAATCTGATATAAATGTTTTTTTATACTATTGTCAATTATTGAAAGGCATGTATGCCTGGTACTGTGTGTTTATACTTGAGTGCACCTTCTTTGTTAAAATTGAAAGTTATTCTAAGTGTTCGTCAATCGAAGACAAAAACTCTTCTACGGCGCATTATTCAACGGCTTAGAATTTATCAGATAGAAATTCTAAAAAGCGTTGAAACGACTTTCGTGTTAAAATTCTTATCTTGCTTCTCTTTCCGCAAAACTTCTGAAGAAATTGAGTGTGAAAGGAAGGCTTGAGGAAACGTTGTTGAAAGAGCGAGGGATCATGCTTCCGTTCTTAGGAGTTTCAAAGCATATGCGCGGCGTTGGAAAGACGCAAAAGCCCTATTGAAAGTGCACCTAGCGAAAGTTATCCTGTACACAAGTCGCCTTTATATTGAAATTCCTGGAAGCATGCTTAAAAATACTTCTAGTAATTTATAAATTTTCTGGGTTCTAGGAAAACTGACAAATAACGGTGGCACAGTAATAAAGTTAGTATTTGAAATGCTGCTTTGAAGACGTGTATTAAAAGCAGTTCGCGGCAAAGGCGATAACAAATATGGTGTGTTATACTAGATTTGGAATTTTATATCTGTTATTCAATAGATATCTACTCCTATTGTGGCGTTTTAAGAGAATGTTGTAGGCTGGTAATATGTTATAACAAGTTCAAGGCGAGACATTTTATTAAGACTAACATGCACCTAGGTGTGGCCCGGGCCACTCGTGTTCACACGGGTTAAGTATTAAAGTTGTGCTGGTGGTGCAGAAATTTAAAATTTCCTGTGCTAGGACGAGCATGTATGACTTGTTTTTTTTTGGTTTATTAATTTGTTCACTTCCTAAGGCTCGAAGCCTATGGAGCCATAAATCTGGATACTTTACACAAAAGGGAGTTTGGATCTTCCTTTCTAAGTGTTATAACAATATGCTCCATTATTATTATCCATTAAATTAATTAATATTCCAAAAATGAAGCTTGCTATCACAAACAAAAAGTGTATAGAAGAATATATAAAAGTAGAATTAAAATCTGTTGTAAATAAACTCAGGGAGAAACAGGGAGAGAAAGCAGTGTAGAAAGTTAGTAGCCAGGGGTAATGGTAATACAGAGTAAATTTAGTTATTAGATTCATATTAAAACTCATGCTTAAATTTAAAAAACCTGTGAAAATATGTAAAAATAATTATAAATAAACTATTCTCTATCCAGATAATTATTCTATACTTCATCATGTTTGACTTAAAGAGATTTAAATACTAACAAACAAAAATAATCTTTTTGGACCTACGCATTTGCGACTACGCAATTTGATCTACGCATCCGTCCGTTTCCCCACAAAACCTCTAGATGTCAACAAAATAAACTGGAAATTTTTTGCTAACTCTTTATAGCATTATTTTTATCTTGTGAACAACTGCTCATTGTTGTAATGTTGAAATCTAGCTTGACCTTTCAAAATACTTCTTTTTCGTAGCACATTGCGCTGCATAATACTGTTACATTAAAGCTGATAATTAGCATGATTTCACTTATTTTAATTTTTATTTGTTTTCTCATACTTACCGCGTACAATAAAAGTTATACTATTATTTTTGCAGAATAATGAATGTAAGTCCCACAGTTCCAAGTCAAGCTATTTTTAAATAAAGAATCCATTACTTTTCTTCTGTCAACATGAACTTTGAAATACTATGCATTTGCTCCTGTTTCCAGAGCTTTGTCATTGCCGAGAACCAAAATCAACAGTACTTAATATTGGCATAAGCCTGAACTTTGTTGATCTTTTGTGTTACCAAGAAGAGAACGCAGAGCAGCGAAAGCAAATAGTTGAAATAGGCTTCTAAGTAAACTTCTATAAAAGCAAATAAGGCCTTTTAAATTTCAATAACAGACTTTTTGTAATACATACATTTAAAATATTACTTGTTGGTAATCGTCAACAATCTATTGTGCAAATTAATTTACTGACTTTACATTAATTTTACCTTGTTAAAATTATTGACTGAATTATTTGTAATACTTATTCAATCTTTGCCCACACCATATACCATTTTCTTTTTTTCGCATAACTAATTAATTTAAAGTTAAATTAATTTAATCTTAAATTTAATTAGATATCAGTTATGATACCTTAAATTTTCTACTGTTTCGTTTCCGTTTTCAAGGAAAATCGCCGATCCTTAGGTTTTGGAAGCTAATGATTAAATGAAAAAGCTGTAAACTATGATTTGCTTGCCTCTGTAAAAATATTTTCATTAAGTGGTTTCATTTTCAGAGGCTGCTTGTATGCTACAATTTACCTTTGTATTAATTGATTTGGTAAATGCATATGGAATTACTTTGAGTTTTTACTGAAGCAAGAAATTTGACTTTGCTAATTTGGGAATGAATCTTTGGAGTTGGAAAATATATTTTAAGACGAGAAATATGTGGAGTGAATTCATCTACCTTTTTGTATTGTTAAAGGGTATACATTTTTATTTTCATTCTTATTCTTTTTCATAAGTTAAAATTCGAATGATTAGGATTAGTTGCAAAATTGTTGACAGTTCAGTATCAGCAATTGAAAAGTTTAGGTAATTCATTTCAAACATTGGGTTTCACAATTTACGAATTGTTGTTGCTTGTTTCAAGTGAGTCACAAGTAGCCTTAGAGATTCTAGAGAACATTTTCAAGGTCATTGAATATTTTACTTTGGTTCTGTTCTGTTTGGCAACCGTTTCATTTTTAATCTGCGATGCGATGAATTGTGGAGTTTGATTTCTTTGACAGCTTTATGCCTCCTTTAAATTTACCTTAGTATTTTCAAGACTCTCTTCAGAGACACATATATTTACGCCTCATCGGGATTTTGCTTTTAATAAATATACTTCGCATTTCGCACATCGCTCATCTCATAACTTCAAAGTTTTCTAAATTTTGTTTTCACTCTCTCAAGGTATGTAAATTAAAAAAAAATAAAAAAGCATTTATATGAAATAAATTTAGCCATTTCTGATTTAATATACATACTCAAATTTTTGTCGCAGGAAAAGTTTTACAGATATTAAATGTTGTGGGGCAAATGTTGTACGTATGTATATCAGTGGGTTAAATAATTCCTTTATATTTGTTTTTTGTACTTGTTTGGACTATATTTAAGGGGGCTTAAAAGTAAACTTAAATAAGCATACCAAGTGTGTTTAAAATTTAAAATTCATCGATAAGCTGAATCACATCGGTATGAAAATTCACTTTTTGTATAACTATCTGTATTCAAGCAGAGTATTCTTAACAAATTCCAAGCCATTGACGCAGCTGAACGTTTTTCGTCGAGTAAAAGTCTTCAAAGTTTTGAATTTTCACTATGTTACAAGAATCATCTGTTACTTAGCCTTACTAAACTTGAGCAAGTTTATAAAACGAAATTTACTATTTGATAAATCAATCTTAGTTTTATTTCCTAAAAAAATTAAAAGTGAATTTTATTGTAAAATTGCTTAAATGTGCTTTAAGAAATATTGGATTTCTCAAGAATGTAAATTTTTGTTCTGCCTCATTTTTTCTTGAAAACGAACATTGTTTTTCCATTTCGCAATAGTAGTGATTTACATCCGGCGGCAATAAAGGAAAAGAGTGATTCCTGTTAAAGCACTTTAGTTGTCTCCGCATTTCGCACTTAATGGCCTGTAAGTGTCAGACACGACAAAATAAAAGCTGGTTTCTTCCTTCCATTTCATTGAGTGATAGTATTGCAGGAATGTTTGGAAATATTGCAAATAACAGTGTGAATTAGTTACCTTAAACTTAGACTTAAACACCCCAATTTTCGAGCAAAAAAATCCACTTCGCCGTTCGCAGCGTAGTAGACTTTTTGATTTTACAAAATTCTCCAATAGAAAACTTTAAATTGATATCGAATGTTCGAAGTTGTCAAAAATATAAAATATGGTGTTTGCCACGCGTTTCCATCAAAACCACTCTAGATTCTAACGTCCTTTATCCATATAACTGACGAGATACAATATAAATCAAGGTCTGGGTCCTTGTCAAGTAATAAATTTATGTCATTCAAAAAGATTCTAAATCTAAATCACCAAATTTCAGTCGGAATGTCACTTTCGACAATATTTCAAAATCGAATTGAGTTTTCCAACTGGAAAATAAATTCCTTTGAAACTATGTCCAATACAGATGGGAAGGATTGAAGTGACTTCGGTGTTTGTCTTGAAGTGTGCCGTTGTTTAAAACTAATCAAAAACTTAAAGCAAGTTACGCGGAAGAGTTCTAGTACTCAACACAAATGTACAATTTATAACTTCAGAATTTTGTTACCTGAAAGCATTAAAGAGACAAGACAAAATGTTACGGATGTAGGCATTGTGTACTTGTTGACTTCTATTGTTCTATTCTTTTGGTCAGTTGAAGCGCTAATTGTTTTAGCGTATTTGATAGCTAACGTGTTTAAAGTGTTTTTATTGTTGTTTTTTGGTAATAAATTTTCGTTTCTTGCCTATCGTGCGATTAATAACACACTAACAATGCAGACAAAAAAATCACTTGGTTCTTTCGAAATGAGAAAAAATGATCAGACCACCAGAGATGATTTTAATTATATTCTCCAAATAATCCTAATTACTTGATATTTTGAAGTGCAAAGTGAGACTGACTTTTACCGCTAGATTCGTGCACTGCAATTTTAGCTTTGAAGTGCAATTGCAACCCAGTCGGAGGTATATATGCGTCCGATTGTTTGATCAAAATCTTTCAAAAATATTAAAATTAATGTAGAGAATAGCAAGCTGAAAGTTTGTGTAGCGTTTTTACAAATGTTGAACTCTCTAAAAATGAGATACTTGTCGCAATAGTTAACATTGAGAAACAAATAAGGTATATTTTTTGATAAATATGCAACAAAATTAACAATTTCAACGCTTCAGTGGTTACGCATTATTTCACAATATCCCCCGTCAAGAAAGCGGTGTAGCATTATCTCGCAAAATTTAATTTCTTTTTTAGCGACAATCACAGCGCAAACAGACACTGCAGACAGATCATTTGCCTATGGCTTTCTCTAATTTCGATATGTGACATAAACTTTAATTTCCCTTACATTTATTCATATGATTAGAGACCTACTCATGTATTAATATTGATACCCCAACATATAGCACCAATTGGTGGCTCGGTGTGGGCTTATTCGACGGTTCCGTGGCGGCGGTTGAGCTGAATGACGCAATACAGGGCGGCATGGGCGAAGTGACGGTATGAGCAATGTCTCTGGTGGGGGAGTGTTGATCTGTGGTCCTGGCAACGGTGACGTTGTGTTGATCGGTGGTCGTGTCGACGGTGGGCAACTGGTTTAAGCAGAAGCTCTGGAGTGCAAAGTTAGGCCGAGTCATTTTGGTCAGTGAAGTGAGTACTGTGGTGCAGCGGTGGCTGGGTCGGCTTAAGCGAGGGAGATGCTGGACGGAGGAGCAATGTGCTGTCGTGGCGTGATCTACCTTCAGTGGTTTTGGGCGGGGCAGTGCTGACATTGAAGCACTGGCGTGTAGTCGACGGATGCAGAGGACCGGTGTGGTAGAGCGTGTTCGATGGAAGCCATGGGCGTGGTCGTATTCGTTTCGGCTGATCTGCAGTGACGAGGGTTCCGTGGTCGATGAGCTGGTGGTTATCGTCCTGAAGACAGGGCAGCGCTGTTTTGATCGGCGGTGTCCTTCGGCATGGTCTCGTCAACTAGGTGGCGTGGTTCATGTGGCGTTGTTGGTCCGAACGTGGGCGTTGAGGTCAATGAAATGGCGACTGACTTGACAAGGGCGTGGTAGTGTCGACTTTCGGCGTTGTGGCTGCGAGACGTGGACCGTGTCCAAAGGGTCATCGACTTCTTTGGCGTGACACTATGTTAGATTTCATGTGTCGTCCTATAGAAAAGGTTACTCTGCTTTGTAAAAAACTTTGTACAAAAAATTCACGTTGTATAAAAATATAAGGAACCGTCCTAACTCGATTCGAAATGCCTTGGAGTTTTTTTTTGTAAAGCGTATTCATAAGAGATTTTCTTTTCAATGTTTTAGTCCTAGATATTCAATGTTTCTAGTCAACTTTGCGTTTTTTAAGTGAGGATCATTTAAAATTTAACATATTGGAAAGAAAACTAGTACTAGTTATATATAAAAAGCTATCAAGGAATATATGGCTCAGATATTTGACAATAAGGTGGCTGGGAAAACCCAAAAATATAAACTAAAAGAGCCGGCAACTTGAAGGTCAAGAAAATTCAAGCAGCAAATCTGAAGTTGAAAGTTAAGCTGATCCGAACAAATAAATAGAATAAATACTCCAGAATTCTATTTTCTGTTGGATTTTCTAAAGATTTTGTTTGGAGTTTACTGTTTAAAATAAAATTTAAGCCGGTTCCTAAATTTGATTATGAGACCGTGCTGCCTATATTGTGACATTTACGATATCTGTCAATCAACATTCTCTGCCGACCATTAATAGCGTTTTGAAGGAGATTATTTGAAATTGCTTCAAATAGCTTTGCGCGAAATGAAATTTAAATATGTAGTTTCCAATTTCGGTGATCCGTCGAGTCGTAATATACCAAATGAGTTTCCATTACTGCATGCTCCGAACTTTGCTTGAATTAAATGGGGTGAACTTTCTTTCGAAATGTTTTTATAACAGGGTTGTAGAAATTTTTGTTTTCCTTTCTATATTGCGGTTTCAAGTAATAATCATTAGTGCCAAATACAGTACAGACCCATGATATTTAATGTTTGGAGTTAACCTTTGTGGCAGTAAAACTTAAGTTTACTTATTTTTTACAGTTTTCTTTTACTCTTACTCGTTTGGTTTTATTGGGTCGCATCATTTGGGCAACTTACTCCCTGAATCAAGCGACAAGGCATAAAAGGAAGAAAAACTTAATTCAAATAATTCTTTTAACACAACATTTACTTGAATTGCACTATTATTGGATGTTTGCACATGCATCAACAATTCTACTTTGATAAAAAAAATAAAATTCACGCCAATATAATGCCCAACTTAAATATACATTTTTAATAGGCTTCAATCGTTGTTTAGTTAAGTGTTGTAAATAAAATTTTGTTAGACGTGATTTAAAACAAATTTGCATTTATAAATTACGACATAGCACAAAGGTAAGGGTAAAAAACCTTGTAATCCAAACTTTTGTACATTTTTTCTGCAAAAGAGAAATACTTGTTGACTTGCAATGCTTGTAATAATTAGTAAATATATTACATGAACAAGGTTGATCAGTCACAGGCAAAAATTTTGGTTTTAGTCTTAAATTGCATAGTAGTGAAGAGATCATGCACCCAGGTGAATTTGGGAAAGCAAAGAGAATCTTCTCCGTCTTGCTAGAGAAAGGTCAGTCGTATGTTTTCTTCTGAAGTGAAAGGTAGGATGTTTCGTGTTGAATACAGTTGAAAAGTTAGCAACATTAACAGGTGGCAATAGCTGATGTTCTCTTAAACCAAAGGTAAAGAAATGTAGTTTGCTTAATGGTCCTAATTGAATTTAACCTAACCAAAACCGCAACAAAGAAGTATATACCCCAACTGGCCTATCTGTTTATGCATTGCAATTATACATAGACTTCGACTATATAAACTATTTGCTTTAGTTACTTTATGTTGTGTATCATTGCAAAAGAATTTGTGCTTTTACCTAGTGCTTCGCTTTCACTTTTATATTTTTAATTTAATTAACTAATTTAAATTTGATAAGCTGAAATTGTTGGTAGGTACGGGTGCAAAAGTATTTATGTATGTATTTATATATAAATTTTTGGAAAGGCTAATTTCTTATTTATTCCTTTTACTTACAATCAATGCAACATTATTTAAGAAGATTAGATTAGATTTTGAAGCTCTGATTTCTCACCCCTTGATCTGAATCAAGATGAGATGAATTTAGAATTTGTTAGTTTGTTAATGTCATTTGTATGCTGAAAATGTTTGCTTGAATCAAGCGAGGCTGGAGGTTCTATGCACAATATAAATGTCGCGAGGTTACAATACCAGAGCATCAATTCCTGAGTAGAATCCCCAAAGACACATTAACTGTTTTTTCCGTCAACGCTACCTAGCTTCTAGAACGCTTTTGAAGCTTGGTCGTATATAACACCACCAAATTATACGACCGTTCATTCTTATTGCTTTTTGCAAAAAATCTAAGAATCTTGATGCATCCCTGTTTTGTTTCTATGCTTCCGTTCCATTTTTCAAAATGAAAATTTAAAGTAATAAAAAATATAATATAAATATAATATAGAGAGTAAGATTTAAATATTTTTTGCTAGTATCTCTTAAAATTGATTGA
>VYYI01002638.1:0-14277 GCA_021029175.1 Bilobella aurantiaca | reverse complement strand
AGTTAATTTAGAATTTCATAGTCATGTAGGAGCGGTTTAGGATAAGGGGTCGGCTCTCGGGGGTCGGCTGGGAGAGGTTTGAGCTTCAAGGGATCGGTCCAAAGTGGGAGGAAAAAAGGGGTTTTTTCTCATATCGGTTTAACCCAGAGATTCATACGCCAGACCACCCCCCTACACTCTACTGAAGTGGAGATGAAATTCTTGTAAAGACGGAGTAGAGATCACAAGGTAAATTTTCAAAACAGATTTTTAAAAGAAGTCGAATTTATTACAAATTGTATTAAAAATATGTTGTTCTAAATTCCTATTTGAACAGGACTTGTTTTCGGTTTATGATCTCGGTGGAGTTGCTTTTGAGGCGAAGCTGGCTCCACTATGCTGTTGGCGTTTGTTTGAAAACTGATGTCACCACAGTATTTGCTGCCGACACTTTTAACCAAAAATTTCAATTTCAAAACAAAATTTCAGAACAATTTTTCTCAAACTTTTGTTTTAAAATTTGATTTGGATGTGCCCATGTTCGAACTATATCAAAATGGTAGACGCTGCTAAGAAGCGCTGATTGGTGACATTGCTGGAAATAGAAACGGGAGCTGCAGCGCTACAGAAGCTGAGAAACGCCATTCACCTGCACGAAATTCTCCACAGAGGCAATTTAAAATCGTGAATTTAGTTTCCACATGGAATAGTACCTGGAAGTCGATGGAAATGGTGTGGAATGCTGAAAATGGAAATAGAATTTGAATAGTTCGATACTAAAAATCGCTTTAACTTTCCAGCGTCGATGCATCTCTTGAAATTCTATTCGAAAATGTCGCTGCTAGAAAGTCTAGATTTTGAAATCAGCGTTTGTTCAGCCGAATGGAATTAACGTGGGAAATAGGCAAGTCTTCATTGCCGATTGATTGAGCTCCTCGATTCGTATGATTGATAAAATTGGGAAAATTGTGGGAGCAGAGATTTAATGGTATAGTTTAAAACAGATTTTTTTTAAATTGAATTTGCAGAAGATGCTGTTTGAAATCTAAAAGTGCTGTTCAGAGAGGACTTGTTTTTGTTTAGTGATCAAAATGAAGTTGCATTGAAGCGAAGCTGTCCTGTCCGCGTCAGCTCAAGCGCAAATAGTTGTGCAGTACTCGACTCTCTTAACCGAAAAGTAGTATTTTAAAACAATTTTCTGTTCAAACTTGTTTGAAATATTTTAAGACATTTTATTTGGAAGAGCTTTTGTGACAAATACATCAAAATTGCAAGCGCTGCTGAGCGCTGATTGGTCACATCGAAGAAACCCCACTCACCTGGAATATAATCTCCAGATAGGGAAATTGCAACTATGGATTTAGTTTAATGGTGTGTGTGATTAGTAAGTTTAGGTTAAATTAGGTTTATGGATTACTAATTGTAATTAAATAATTCTTTAGCTAATAATTAGCTAAATGGACCCGGTGGATTCTACAGTATTGAAGCTAATGCTTTGCTTTTAGATCGCTAACACCAACAACCACGTATCACAATCGCTAGAATAAAAGAGAGCACGTTGCAAACGCTGGAATTGGTGTGTGGACAGATGGAATTATAAAAAGTTAATATATATATATATATATATATATATATATATATATATATGTATGTATATTAATATATATTAATATATATTAGTTATATAAATTAAAAATCCCTTCAAAACTTTCAAGCGTTGTCACAACTTTTGGAATTCTCTTTGATACTGAAAGCGCTGCGTCTTCTGTTCTGTTACTGTTGAAGTTCGACCTTTCGG
This sequence comes from Bilobella aurantiaca, assembly GCA_021029175.1. NCBI lineage: Eukaryota > Metazoa > Arthropoda > Collembola > Poduromorpha > Neanuridae > Bilobella > Bilobella aurantiaca. The sequence goes on along the minus strand of VYYI01002638.1, from coordinate 12,500 downwards.
AGAACTACGAAGGCGGAGAATAAAAATATGTTTTAGAAATTTTGAATCTAGCGATTCGGGACCACATTGTACATGAAAAAATAGCATTGGAATGCAGGCAGCAATGGAACTATTATGATCGAATACATGCCTCCCGGCGATTCAGCGATTTGGAATCAGCGTTCTTCTGCATGTTACATACGTCCGCTCCACTTGAAGTGCCATTTTGTTTCGAGACAACCGCTGCAGAGCGCTGCTTCAAGTTTCGTCAAACTAATTTTTATTCCGAATTACAAAACTTTTTGAAGAATAAAAAAAGATTTACAGATTTAACTTTTGATTATTAACAAAAATTTGGCCAAAAACATTATTCTTATTTTTTTAAATTTGAAATATTTAAAACAATGAGCAGTTTTCAAAAATTTAAATTGGTAAAAAAAAATTCCATCAAAACATCAGTTTGCGCCGCTTCCAATTTTTTTGTTCAAAATTCTGATCTCTAAATTGTTGTTCCAGATTTTAATTTTTTTTTTGCACGGAAAGAATCTAGGGTTAGATTCGATTAATAATTAGCTAGTTAATTAATTAATAGCAAATTAGAGCTCATTCTAACTTTGGCCCCTGCGAATGAATCAGTTATGCGCCGCTGTCGTTCAGTGATGAATCTTCGTCCCAAATCCTCCGTTTATAACTCTTTACTCAACTGTACTCACTCTATCTGAGAGCTGGGGCGCAGCATTTTAGCAGCACGGATTCGTTACAAACTGGCGGTAACGCTGAAAACGACGCGCATAGTTCCACTCGCCCAAGTTTTTTTGAGAACGGGATCAGAGCCTTTGTCAAGAAAATCGACATGGACCATTCAGCAGTGACCAGTGATTCGAATCGCCACTCTTTGCGGAATCGCTGGGAATTTGTGCCAATTTGTTGTATTTGAAAATATTTGTTTCAATACGTTTTAGAACAAGCTTTTCAAAATTTTGAAAGTATTTTACTATTGCTTTATGTAGTTAAAAGAAGTCTAATTTCAACGCAATTCTGCAGTTTTTATTATTGAAATTTATTCCAATCTACGCTTGAAACTTTCGCTACAACAAATACAAATTTGCAACATTGAAATTTTGAAAAAAAAGGTGTTTTTTTTTAACTCAAATTTATGTATTATCCTACACTGCATTACCATGTTACCATCTTAATAAGTGAATTTTAGTTGTAGTTAAGTTTTAATTGAAATAATGTAATTGTTTAATTTTAAAGAAATATTTTTTTTTATTCAAAATTGACAGTCAAAATGTCGAAATCTTAACAATTCCAGGAAAAATTTGAATTTCAACGCCGTCTGGAACTGTATAGGATTCTTTCATAAGAAAAATATTTACCGATTGATTAGTTATGTAGTGTAGTGTTTCTTGGTGTTCATTAGCCTCGGTATTATTATGAAAAGTTGAATTTTTTAAGAGTATGGAAGCGCTTTCCGCTAGATCGCTGAATTTTCTATCGCTGACATTAGAAATCGCGCTGTTTGCCGGTCTGAATCGACTCCAATTTTTTAGAAAACGAAAATTCAGCGATTAGTTGCTCTATTGCTCCTTTAGATATTGCCCTGTAAGCCGGCCATGGAGTTATTTGGATCGAAACTTGTCTCAAACTTGATTCAGCGATTAACAATCAGCGTCAATTTGTTCTTCTGCTCTCAAACTACCCATAAAATGTATATATTTCCCATCTAGTGCTATTTTGTTCCGAGCAAATCGCTGATTCAAGTGTAGTCAAACTAAATTATCTTGATTTTAAACATTCCAAAATGACTAAATTGCGTTGACCTCATATAAACAAAATCTAAAAAACTTTTCATCATTTAATTTTTAATAAAAAAAAAAGCAGTTTAAATAGTTTAGAACTGCGAATACAAAATTTCTACACTGGGATATTTAAATCCGTGGCCTAACCTAGAGTAGGGACTTGCGAATAAAGGCCCTAGACTGCGATATCCTGATCGGGCGATATCCTAATAACCCAATAACGTAATTTCGCATAGTTTTCTATTTCAGTAATCGGTAATAATGTTTTTATTAAACAAAATGAAATAGGTACAAGATGATACTAGTGAATTACTTTGAAGTAGCATAACTATATATTAATTTAAATTAATTAATATGCTACTTTTTCTAAATTTTTCATCATAAATCTAAATTGGAGAGCTATTTTTTCATTGCAGAAGGAATTGAGTCGACCACATCATCGGGTTCCATATTTACGACTTTTGAAGCATCATAGTTCCTAGGAGAATTTCCTTTGTTCTATTTTCCCTTTAAAGTCCCTTCCATATTATCAATCTATTAAGAAATAGAACCAATTAATTATAAGTATAAGATCATAGTTAGGTTTATTTATTTAAATTTATTCTTATTAGTTTATAGCATACACAAGTATACATAATAAATTTAAATACGTACATGTTCCACTGATGATGAAGCACTGGATACAACAAGTCCATCAACTGAAGTCGGCTGTAGATTGTTCTAAAGACTATTTAAAAACAGTTTGAACGTATGAACAAAACAAAATGTTACGCTACATAACCAATTATTAGATAAATACCTTGTCAAGCATAGCCCATGTGTTATGCTGATCCTCGAGTTCAACATCAGTAAAGGTCTCCGTTGAAATTTTGTCTGTTTGAGCAGCAGAACTAACTCCAATTCCGAACTTCTCATTAATTGACTTATCAAAAAAATAAAACAATGTTAGACAATGTAAGTTTATGATTATTAGTAGATTGTTTAAATTACCTTTTCAAGATCTTCGTTTGAAACGATGTACTCCTTGTAGGCCATAATCATTTTGGCTGATTGAGTTTCCCGTGCCGCAGCTTCAAGAATTGATTTGATTAAATTAGCCGTAATACTACTACCAAATTTCTCGGCAAACAAAGGATCTTTTTCTTTAATTTTCTTTAGCGCTTTAGTAAAATCCTTAACAATAAACAATAAAAATTGTCAGTATAAATTATATATCATAAATAAGGCATTCAACTTAGTTAGTAGTGTAAACTTACACGCCCTATTTCTTTATACTTGCCAATTTCTTCCTTGTCAGCAACAATGGCTTGTCGAAGCAACTCCTTCTCCTCGAGTTGTTGTATAGCTAGCATTGTGTCCCTTACCAGGACTCTCTTCTCCTCAAGCTCATTTCGAGTATCACACAGCTCGGCAACTCCAGTATTTATTCCGGTTAAAAAGGATTCAGCGTATTTCATACGCTTCTGGGTCTTAACAGGAACAACTTTTGCGCATATTGGAGGAAGTAGAGCAACTTCTCTACCCTTTGAGTCCCACTAAACAAAATATATATATATTTATGCAATACATCTTTATTTATAAATTACAAATAGAACGCCTGATTTACTTACATCCACGGACTATAATAGCCAAAGCACTACTCACATTCGGTTTGTTCGAATATTTGGAGATACAATCAGAAGTATTGAGTTCTGCCATTATCTCAACTTCCTTGGATTTATACTTCTTCCCAACAGCTCAATTCAGTGGTCCGTGGTCAGTAGTCAGTGGTCCTCACAGTGGTCAGCTCAATACCCAAAACTCGACTGCGCGACAACTGCATCATAAACAGAATTATGTACCCTAGTCGGGCAATATTTTATTCCGGCGGTATCCTAATCGAGCGCTATCCTAAACGTGCAGTATCTTAAACTAGCGATTTCCTAATCCGGCCGTATCCTAATGGGGCGTTATCCTAATCCTAAATTTAAATAAATTACCCGCTATTGTTTTTAATCGTTACGCTAATTTTGGATACGACGTCTGGTCAGCTCAATACCCAAAACTCGACTGCGCGACATCTGCATCATAAACAGAATTATGTACTCTAGTTTGGCAATATCCTAACTCGGCGGTATCCTAAACGTGCAATATCCTAAACTGGCAATATCCTAAACTGGCAATATCCTAATCCGGCGGTATCCTAATTGGGCTATATCCTAATCGGGCTAAATCCTGGACAGACGACATACTAGACAGGCGGGTTTTTAGTTCTACATAACCCACTTACGACACTGTCGTTAACTCTTTTGGTTAGGTTTACAACTTTCCAACCTCTTCTTCAACTTCCAGCCTACAACTTCCAACTTTTTAACTGCATCTCCAAAATTTCAACCTACAAGCTACTTTTTTTGGATTCTACCTTATATTGATTAGATTGAGGCATAATTAATTACAGAATTTTTGCATTATAAACCATTAACGTTTATGTAATTTAAAAGCTCCTTATAAACCCAAATACACCTGCAATTTTAATTTTGCCAAAAGGTTTATTTATTGAAACAAAATTTACATTGAAATTGCACAACAAACAATCAATTTAATTACGTAAATAAACATACCCGTACCATAAACTACCTTCCTAACAGCCTATTTGTTTTACTACACATGCACAACAGCTGATTAGCTAATCTAAAAGTACGGCTATGTAGAAAAAGACATTTAATAAATATAATTGTAATTTAAATAATATTTCTAATAAAGAATAGTTATATTCCATTTCTTCGGCAATGAAGACAAGTATAGCAATATATATTTAATTAGCATCAAATTTTTGCTTTAAATGTACACATATATTACCACAATTTTATAAAATCAATAGAAATCATAAGGTAAAGTATGGTTATCTAATATCCAGTGTCCAGAATTATAAGTGTTGATCTTTTAATTCTGCTAAATTCTTAACGCCCTATACAAAAACATTGGGTTTCATTAAATAAATACATAATAATAACAATTAATAATAATATATATATATATTATATATTATATAAATATAATATAATAAATAATAATTAGTAATAATTCCACAATAAAATCTTTGGATTACATACTCTGCAACAACATCGTCAAGCACAAGCGAGTGGAGCACAAGACAGAAGACAAAGTACACCAGCATCTCCCAGCCTTTTGCCAATCGTTGTTATTTTAATTCCTAATTCTTTTAATTCTAAACAAATATTAATCTGCATTAGCAATATCAACTCCAAAAAATTCGTCATAAAATATTAAATTCAACTAACCTTTAAATTTTTTAAAATACTGGTGTGCGAAAACAAACAGCGCAGTGTCAATATCTCCATTCACAAAATCAATATTTAGCTTTTGCAATTTCCAATGCCCAGTTTACAAAACATCCAAATTACGTCGTTCTTTGATAACACAATGCAATCCTGAAATTCTTGAAAATGGTTTACCATTTGCCCTTTCCTCCTAAGTTGCACAGCTTCAAAACTGTTGCTGTGTCAAAGTATGATGCCTTGAGAGTTGAAGTTTTCGAACAAACATGATTCAGCGTCTTCAGGAAATAGACAAGCCATGAAGCAGGGATCAGCGATTCAAAGCGCACGGGGATGGGAGGGAATCGCTAGGAATTCGCTTTTGGACAAGCCCAGCTGCAGTGCAGGTCCCGAAAAGCCCGCAAAACTTAACATTTTAATTGTTGTAAACCAGTTTGCTTAGTTTCAAGTTATAAATAAGTTGCTTACTTTCAAGCAAATATTATTTGCCTAATTTCAAACAAGTAAAATTTAAAAAAAAACATCTTGAAAATTTTAAGAAAAATTTGTAATTTAAGGTAAGCTTTTTTGTATTTTTTTCAAGCTGGATCACGTGATGCGGAGTAACGGTGTGACGACGTTCATGACCACGCGGTAGTATATCAACGATGGTCATTGTCACGTGATTGTGCGCTTTGACGACGAGAAAGAAATCTACAATCGAAAAAAATTTCCTCGTGATCCAATTAATAAGTAGTTTTTTCTTAATTTAGAAAAAATTCGAAAATTAAGAAAAGATGTTTAACTTTTAAATTTTTAAGCTCGGTTCACTGTAAATAAACATTCCTAACAAAGGCATGCTTAACTTTCTTTGATTATATTGTATGCTAAAAATTGAGAAATCAAAACTGGTTTTCATGAAACTCAAATTTTAAAAAAAAATAACGTTAAACATTTGAGTCAACGCGCCTTTGTTTGGCCACAGTGCTCACAATGCAAACGTTGAGTTTGGTAGTGGTAAGTATAACCTAATTAAGAGATTGATTTTGCTAATTATTTTAAATTCAATGAAACGAGCGAAGTCCGCACAAATGCGCAACGATCAAGTTGAGCAAAGAATTTTCGAAGCAAACAAAGTGCGCAGCGAAGTTTGCGTTTCGAGCGCCAGAATACGCTTCCGCTAGTCAAGCGAGCAATCCTTGCTTAATTCAAAGACTGGAAGTATGTCCAGCGCATATTTTTATTTTTCAAGATTTTTCCAGCTTTGGAAATGGCAGTAAAATTTAAAAATTTTAATATAGTGATATAGCCATCTATTGTGATTGCAATGTTATTCATACAACGGTAATCGACCATTCAAACATACTTTGAACTGAGTCTTTCTAAATTTATTATCTGAAGAACCTGCACAATGCCAGACGGCGTTGAAATTCTAATATTTTTCCAATTTGCACCCGCCAAAATTTCAATATTTTTAATTACAATTGTGCCTAAAAGTATAACTCTACTACAATTTAAATTTAATCACAATTAAAATTTAAGTAGAATTAAAGCTATTCGCTGTTCCCCTAACCATGATAATTTAGAACTTTCTTCACCTTACCACCCTTATCTCCTTTGAAAAATCTTGAAATCAAATTTCTTATTCAACGTCAAATTTTCACTTTTTCAAAATTCACAAAATGGTGTTAAGAAAATTAACAGTGCGTTTCAAAAACATTAGGTTTTGTATTATTCATTGAACGACTCTGGATCGCTGTGTAGAAAATTTTCGATCAATATTGTTTGTATATGGCTTATCATCGTATTAATTTTGAATTTTTCAGTATTAAGCGAATTTTATTTTATTTTTTACATTTCAGCTCATTCTGCGAAGAAATGTCGCTTGAGCGTTGCCGAGCGCTACTGCTTGGGGATCGCCGCATTAAATTTAGAGCGCCGGATCACAGCATTCAAATTTTCAGCGTTTCGCTGAAAATTCTGAAAACGCATGGTCAGTCGCAGCATATTGCATAATCTAATTAATCAGCGCTAAACCTATCGAGGCCATTTAGCCCCGCCCAGTCAATATGATTTTCGAAATGTGAAAAAAAAAATTACGATTTTTTAAAAGTATATTTTTTAAACATAAATTTCTTTATTATCCTGATCAGCATTACAATGTAAATATTTTCATTCGTGATTGAATTTTAATTGTACTTGAGCTTGAATTGTGATTAATGTTTAATTGTAATAATTTAATTGCTCAATTTAAAATTTCGTTACTTTTTTATGCGAATTTCCAATTGACGAAGTCTTGGTTATTGCAAAAACAATTTGAAATTTAATTTCAACGTCGTCTGGAACTGCGTAGGATTGTTTCGTAAAGAAATAAAATATTAATTAGGTAGCTATTGTTGTGAATATTAATAATACATTGGACTTATTAATTAATTAGTACGATTCATACGAACTTTTTTTTATCAAAATAGAGGTTTTCTAGATAAATTACCCTAATCAAATCGGCCTAATGAAGTATTATAAAATTCTCCGTATTTCGGTGCGCACAACTCGAGCAGAAGCTGAGAGTCTGGCGCCGCTTTTTTAAGTTGCTCAAAAATTGTTTTTTATGAATTTTGAAATTTCTTGCATTTTTCTTTCAAATATTTGCATATTTTATGATTGTCTTTTGTATGTGTGTAGTTTTTCATCAAGGTGGATCAAGGGAGCCACGGAATGCCCCGTCGCCGGCCCCACCATCTTTCTTCAACAAGAACAAGCACATAACGGGAAGCTTACGTGCACCGTGCCTACAGGCATCGCAACGGTGTGACGAAGTTCAACGACCACGCGGCAGTAAACGGTTTAACAACGGTGGTCATTGTCACGTGTCACGCCTTCGGACACGTGTCGATTGTGCGCATCGACGGTGGAAAACAAATCTACAATCAAATAATATTTCCTGGTCACGGTTTGAAATATTTTGAAAAAAAAAGTTTTGAATTTTAAATTGTGATAAATTGTATTTTCAGGGTGTTTTAGATTTATACCTGGGTTTACTGTTTCAAGTTGTATTAAATAAATTGAAATAATGAATCTAAATATTTGAATCTAAAATTGCAAATGTTGTCCTTACTGGCAAGTACAAAACAATTTATGTCAATGTACAGCGTGTCAATTCCAAAATTTACTTTTTAGGTTGTTTTTCTGTTTGGTAGAAATAACCCTGAAGCGTGTCCGAGTGCTTCTACATGGGAAACGCCGCATCAGCGATTGTACGCTGGATCTCAACATCCTAATTTTCAGCGTAACGCTGGAATTGCAGGATATTACTTCCCTCCTAAAGGATATGGCTATCGTTCCCTAGATATCCGAGTATATAAGAAGGATATCCACAGTGTCCTTAGCACTGGAGTATCGCTTCAAACAATTGAAATGCTAGTTACAACCGCGCGCAAGTGGAGATTGAACTGAAAGAATCGGCGCAAGAGCCGTCGTTGCATACTTGAAATTCGCCATATATTAAACTGTATTTAATAAATACATTAATACATACATACTACAATACATATAATACACACAATAATATATATATATATATATATATATATATATATATATATATATAATAAATATAATAATATAAAAATATAATGTATATATATATACATACTACAATACATATAATACACACAATAATATATATATATATATATATATATATATATATATATATATAATAAATATAATAATATAAAAATATAATGTATATATAATACATACAATACATATTCATACATACATACATACTCAGGGTTGCATCTGACAATGAGTTGCAACCCTGTGCAACTATAACGAAGCTAAAGAGTGCCAAATTTAAAATAAAGGATGCTTTCAGCTCCATTTTGTGTTTACTCCCATTTTTTCAAGTATTTGGAACAATGACTACTGACTTCAAAACTTGCCATTTTAAAATTTATCGATTCAAATGAGATATTTTTTTTTATCATATTATCACTTTTATGCCTCTTCCCAGTGTTATCATCAAACTTGTGTTATCAATTTTTTTTATTTCAGTTTACACTCAAGTTTATTTTCTTATTTTATTTATTCTCAGCGTGGCCAATTAGTTTTTAATTGGTAATTAAGCACAATTTAAATTTTCACTGCAAAAAAAATTGAGTGTGAATTAATCGTGCGCCGCTATCGTTGAGCGCTGAATCTGTATCAATATTCCACATTTTTAGTCCTGCTGAACCAACCAACTCTATTGATGCGCAGCGTTCTTGAATCGCTGAAAAAATTATACTGTATGGCAGTAACGCTGAAAATGATGCGGTCTTGAATATGAAATTTCAAGGATTCCAAAATTTCGAAAGATTTCTGAACTATCTTGTTATTTAAATTGTGACTCAATTTAAATTATTAATTATGAATAAGTTTTAACTATAATTAAGTTGCAATTGTAGTTATTTTTAAGGAAAATTTGTATTCACAATGACTAAATTTTGATCAGTTTCAGATTCGGGAAATAATGGAATTATAACTTCAGCGCCGTCTGGAATTTTGAAGGATATTTTGAAGTTTGAAAAAGTGTCGCCAGCTTCCACAATACAACCCAACTAGGTTTTTTTTTGAAATTTTTGAAATTTTAATTTTAATTCACAATCTAGAGTTAGATTCGATTAATAATTAGCTTGTTAATTAATTAATAGCTAATAAACCTTAAGTTTAACTTTTACCCCTGCGAGTGGATCAGTTGTGCGCCACTGTCGTTGAGGCCAGTCCTAAATTAAGAGGCTGAATCTGCCCAAAAGCATCCTTTTCCATCCGGGTGAGGGACGCAGCGTTTTAACAGCACGAATTCGTAGCAAAATTGCCGAAACGCTGAAAATGACGCGCATGCGTCCACTCGCCCAAATTTCCTTGAGAACTAGATCAGAGGTTTTGTCCAGAGAGTCGATATCGACCATTCCGCAGTGATCAGCGATTCGAAGAGCCAATCTTTGCGGAATCGCTGGGAATTTGTTGCCACATATATTTTACTTTAGATGGAATTTTAATTGTGATTAAGTTTTACATGTAGTTGAAAGAAAATTGTTCATAAAGACTCCTTATTTCATTCTATAATTAAAAAAAATTCGGGCTGTTAGTTAATTCGTAATTAATTAGATGTTAATTGGTAAGATCTCATCTTCTGGCAATGTTTTATTTCTGAAATACTTTTGAATTTTTCGAATTTTCTTTCTTAAGATTCTTTTTTTTTAGAATGTGATTGTAAGCGTCAATCGCTGAATTTTCATGTTTCGGATCTAAAACTTTTCCAAGAATAAAGAGACATTGACAGAATTGGGTTCTCATCATTTACAAAAAAAAATTGTTAAAAAAAGAATAAAAAATGAATCGTATTTTCTCACATTTGAATTATCTAGAACAAAATGATAATTTCTAAATTTCTAAAAAGATTTTTCTTAAGCATCGATTTTGTGCCACTTTAACTTTTTATTTAAAAATTCTACTTATTAAAATAGTTATTACAGATGCAGGGTTCCATTTTCAGCTAGATTCCTTTAAAGTTTAGGTTAATTTTTAATTACTAATTAATTATTTGTTAATTAGACCTAACTTTAGCTTTTATCCGTCAAAATTCCTTATTTTTGAATTCTTTACCCAATACTGCATCGACTGGGTTCAGTATACCTGAGAGGTGCGTAGCGGCCTTCCAGCGCTGAAAGAAGGCTGATTCGAAAGCGAAAGTGACAGTGTCGCTGAAAATGACGCGCACACCTCAAAACTAAGCTTGTTTCGGTAGACTTGAGCAAGTTTCCGACAGTGCAGAATCCAGCGTCTGCTAGTACCTTTGTGCAGATAATTGGCATGCAAATTCAGCCGCGACAAGCGATCCGAAGCGCACTGTCTGGGAATCGCTGACAATTTACTGCTGGTCAACCATTTTGGCTTATGATCCAAATCCAGCTCCCGTGCAGGATGAGCTTAACCTACTTTTTAACCTTTTTGGTGAAGAATATGAAACCGGAACTGCGCTGAAATCGCTGCTGAAAGCTGTTTGCTCAGTTCAGTTCAGTTTCAGTTCTGAACCAAAAGTTCTTTTTTTTTCAAATTTGATTTATTAATTTTTTTTTTAAATTAGGCATGGGGCAAAATCGCTTTAACTGATCGCTAGCTCTGGAAATACAATACTTAATTTTGAAATCCCCGTTTGGCATTTCTGTGGGAAATATGCAAATTTTCATTGCCGATATAAAGAGAGTTCCTCGATTCATATTTTTTGAAAAAGTGGAGAAATGGTGGGTCTTGTTAGTGGGAGCGGAGCAGTGATCCAATGGTATTGTTTTAGAACAGTTTTTTAAATATTTTTTAAAAAATTCTAAAGTGCTGCTCAGACAGGACTTGTTTTCGTTTATTTGTCAAGCTGCATCCTGTTGGCGTCTATTTGAATGATGATAGGTATTTGTAGCACAATACACTTTTTTGACAAAATATTGGTTCAATATTTTTTTCAATCAACCAATCAATCAATTGATCGATTGAAGAAATATTGAACAAAAATTTTGTTTAGATACTTTGTTCAATATTCCTTCAATTCATTCTGCATTTGAAGACTTTTTCTGCCACTCCAATTTTTTCCCATCTAAACTCAGGAAAAAAAAAATTTTCTCTTCAGATGGCCGCATCCTTAGCTGGAACTTGAATAACTGAAATGTGTTTGGTAATATTTAATTATTAATTAATTACTTACACTAGACGTATTTGGTAAGAATTTTTATTATCAAGAATATCAAAATGAAGCATTTCCTAGGTAAATTACCCTAATCAAATCGGCGAAATGAGTTGCTACGAAATTCTCGGTATTTCGTGGCGCACAAACTCGAACAGAAGTGAACAGTACAGAGTCCGGTGCCGTAAAAAAATTTCAAGAAATTGCTTAGGTGTACACAAACCCCTCCAACACCAATATGACATAAACCATTTGCGTAACCTTGCTTAATTTCAAGCATAAGAAATTTGCTTAATTTCTACCATTTCTTTTTGGTCAAAAATTGTTTGCTATTGTGAAATTTGAAATTCCTTGAACTTTTCTTTGATTTTTTTTTGCCTATTTTATGATTGGTATGATTTGTTTGTGTTTGTAGTTTTTCATTGAGGCGGATCAAGGGAGCCATGGAATGTCCCCGTCGCCGGCCCCACCATTTTTGACGGTTTCTTCAAGAACCATCACACAATGGTAAGCTACGTGCACAGTGCCTACACACATCGCAACGGTATGTTCATCGTAAGTTCATCAACGGTGCTCACTGTCACATGCCTCGCCTAAAGGCTATGTCAATTGTGTGCATTTTTTAGTCCTGCTGCATCAACTGTGTTCACTCCATCACGGACTAAATCAATCAATCAATTATTTATTTGATATATGGCGAACCCAAGATCAACATGTTTACATTTTACATCGGTTTGAATATCA
>VYYI01002637.1:0-14278 GCA_021029175.1 Bilobella aurantiaca | reverse complement strand
TTCTATGTAATGTTCCGTCAAATTCGTAACTATTTGAGGAGAGGGGTACAATGACAACTGCTTGGTTTAATCCAACCCAGTCTCAAAATACTTCCAAAATAGATCAATCTTTGTTCGCGTTCTATGTAATGTTCCGTCAAATTCGTAACTATTTGAGGAGAGGGGTACAAGGAGCATCTGTCTGGTTATCTGTAACCAGTCTCAAAATACTGAAGAACTTGCTTTTTTTACCAAAACGTTTTCATTGTCGAAGCCATGTTTTAGCAAAACGAAGTCGTTTTCAAAAACCGTTTTTGTCGCTGAAAATAGTTTATAAGGATTTTCTCGGAAAAAACATATTGCAGTTTTAAAATCCAATCACAAATTTTGAATTTCAAATTTTAAATCTCAAATCTTGATAAATAATTCTGAAAATGTAGGGATAATGATGACGATCATAATTACAAAAAAAAATATGCTTAAATTCTAAGAAATTCCACAAAGTTAGAAAAAAAAAAGTTAGCAGTTGAGAAAGTTCAATTACAGTAATTTGCGTGGTGAAAGTTGGTTAAAATGACACAGTAGAGTGAAAGCGTTGAAAGTTAAGGGTCGGTGCGTTCCCTTAAGGCCGATTTCCGCCTCTTCCACGTGTCGAGGACAATTGAGGTATTGAGGAAGTGGGCCGAGGCCCTTTTGTTGTGACAAGAAAAACGTTATTGCGTCGTCCACAAATAAAAGTGTCAGGAAGAAGAGGGGATTGAAGTGCGTTTTAAATATTTAAGTTGTTGAAACAAGCAAAAAAAAGGCAAATCCGTCCCTCCTCAGTTGCCCCACAAGTTGCGTCGTCCTATTGGGGGCGGTGGGGCCTGTCACTGTCACGGGGGGGGAGGAAGGTGGAAGGTTTAATCGCTCGTCACACGCATAACCTTTACTTATTCCATTATGTTTTGACATAAAAGCCAAAAAAAAAGAGAAAGTTTAAGTAGTAAAAAAAAAACGCTAAAGAAAAAAAGAGAAAGTTGGAGAAAGTGGGCGGAAGTGATGTCAGGTCAAGTTGGATCGCGTGGACATCGCAAAGGTCAACTTAATTAGTTTTCATTTAACTTGACATCAAATGATGACGAAAATTGATGTTGTTGTTTAAAATGAGTGCAATTGGCAGGAGGAGAAAGTAGGAGAGAGTTGGACTTTCACCCTGAAATTTGGCAAGACAAAACAAAACGGTAAATTTAGTACTTTCTCCAAATGATTGCCATTGTTGGCAGCGAATCCTCTCCATTGAAAAGTGAAAGACAAAGTGCGGAAGAGCGGCAAAAACAAAAATTTTGTGCTTTCACTTTTCTCCTCAACGAAATTTTGTGCTTTCACTTTTGCCTAACACGAAAATTCCTGCTTTCACTTTTGCATAAAACGAGACCAAAAGGGGAAATTTCGAGCTTTCACTTTCCAATAAACTATAAGAAATTAGGAGGAGAAAGCGGGGGCGGCGGAGAAAGTAAATTAAGAATTTGGCACTTAAGTGAAAACTTTAAAAGTGAGCGGTCTTACATCAAATTATTTCAACGCCAATTGACTGGGTGCTTTCTCCGGAGAAAGTTTTCGACTTTCTCCCACTGCCGACAGACAATTTTGCGGTTTTAATGCCCCTGCCAAAATCGCTGCCAAGAGGGATGAAAAGGTCAATTTAAGGCGCTGATTTGTTGGCGCTAATTACCGCGAGGGCCAACTTTCCCCGAGACTCCTTGAACTCGTGAAGGGGTGGTTGTGACAGGGTTGAGACGCTGAATCGCTGCAGCGCTATTTCTGGATCCTTGTTGTCATGCTGAAATCGGCGGAGGACACCGGCGACGTGGTCGCCGACGACATTTGCTGGAGACACTCTTTATAGCCCATTAACTTCCCTTGACGCATCAGGAATTAATGACCTTTGGAATACGACCAGTCACCACTCTCCAAATGGAACTAGTTAAACGTGGTTGATGGGCGGATGCGGTTAGGACGGATCCGGTGGTTCAATCGCTGTAAGCGATCAGCGCCACGCTTTTCAAAATGGTTTTTTTTAAATCAGCGTTTCCGGATTGAATTGGAGGAGCAGGCCCAGGAGGGGTGACATTGACTCCTGCTCGAGAAGGGCAGTTGTACAGAGCCTTTTTTGTTGTTGTGCTACACAACACGCAACAACGAGCTTTCTTTTCTTTGTAAATCAGCGATATGCCAAAAACAGTAAACCTTTCTTTGTAAATCAGCGAAATGCAAAAATACAAACAAAACAACGCATCTACTGTTTTTTTTTTTCAAAATCTATTATGAAACTCGTTTTCGATTTTTCGAATTCTAAAAAAATTCTCTAAAAAAACTAAAAAATACATTAAAAAATATATCAGTTATTTCAATTTTGATTTCGTTGCTTTAATAAATTTCAAAGTAATTTAGCAAATTCTGTTATAGAGTGGATAATTAGTGACTTTTGAAACGTACGGTATATTTAGTTGAGAATACTGTTCCATCTGAAAAAAAAAACTTCTGTACACTGTGGGAGGAGCTGAAATATAAAGAGAAGAAGGTGCTGGAGAAGGTGCTGGAGAAGGTGCTTAGTGGAGAATATAGCAGAACAAAAAACGCACGGTATATGAATAAAGTTTAGTTAAAAAAAGCTCTGTACACTTGAAACTATGTGGGCAGGGCTGAAATGTTCAGCGATGAAAAGCGCTTTTATGGCTCCAGGGTTCCGCAATTCGTTTTTTTCTGGAGAAATGGTGATTCACTGGAGAAAAGGACGTATTAAATTAATCTTGAGCACACATAAAAAGGGAAGGACTGATTGATAGGACACACAAACTCCCACGCAAAAACAGACGCTCACTCACTTTATGCCCTCCATTAAGGCCCTCAAAACCCCATTTGACCTCTCATTTGACCTCTGACCTCATTGACCACTAATCGCTGTTTTCTTGTGACCTCCAGCCTGGAAGTCCAGCGTCAGTGGTCAGAGCAGCCTTCAAACATCGGGAGACTCGGAGGTGGTCACGAGTCGCGTCGTCAGCAACCATGTCATCAAGGACGCTGGACAGCAGGCCCGAGTGACAGAGACGCGCTACGGCACTGGAAGTCCAGCGTCGTCTGTTGGGCCGAAGGTCATGTCAATGGCAGCCCTCCCTCTCGACAGCTCTGTCACCTTCCGTGACATCACGGCCGTCAACTCTGGTCAGGTCATCGGGAGGACCACCCAGAAGCCAGCCAATGACTGCATCTCATCTGGAATGTAAGGCATAAAACAAGTTTTCAAAATTTTAAAACAAAGCGTTTATAATTTTCGAACAAAACGTTTAAAATTTTGAATAGAGGTTTTACAATTTTAAAACAAAACGTTTAAACTCTTTGAACAAAGCATGTTAATATTTTAGAACAGCACACCTCACAATATTTTTTACACCCTTCCGCCATTTTTTTTAATTTCTACTAATCGCTTCCATTTTTTAAGTAGCTAATTAATTTTTGAAAAAAATATACTGATAATTAATTAAGTTTTTTAGGAATGTTGTGAAAAAGTTTCTTTAAAAAACTTGGAGTAGATTTTTAAAATGATCTAAAAAATGTTGTTCAAATTTTTTTAAAATTGGTTTTGTTCTAATATTTTTTAAAAATTGTATTTGTTTGCAGATTCTACCTTCATGGCTCAACGTGGCATCCTACGATTGGTCCATTTGGCCCCATGGAATGCGTCTCCTGCAAATGCAGTCACGGACAAATTGATTGCGGCAGGTAACTAAAAGGATTGTAATTAAGATTGCAATTACAAATGTAATTAAGAGTGCTAAGAATGGAATTACCAATTTAATTACAAATGTAATTGTGCTAAGAAAGGAATTAGCAATTTAATTACAAATGTAATTTGAAAAAAATTCGTTAATTACTAATCGACAATAAATAAAATCCGTTGAAGTGAATTGTAATCTGTAACTTGCAAAATAATCGTAATTTGAATTTTTTTTTTAATTTAACCAGGCTTCGATGCCCTGCAAGGCGAGAATTGCCCTGTTCGAAACCAGTCAAGGTTGAGGGTCACTGCTGCCCCATATGCACCTCTCCCAACGACAAAACGTTTGAAGGTGATTAAGCCAATTAACTAATTAATTAAGGTTAATTAATCACAATTAAACTTCCTTAACTCTCCAGAAGGGACCGCCCTCTGCGTCTCGGCTTAAGCAGGACATAACGGCCTTCAAGTCCTTTGGATTCGGTCCAAACGAAACGGAGTACATTGAGTTTGCGTTTCTGCGTCCGCGCCGACTCAGCTCGAGCGCTTCCGAAGCGCAAGTGGAGCGACACGAGTGGAGACTGCTGGGAGTCGAAATCCACGAATTCACGACCCAGTACTTGACGCCGTCCCAATTCGAAACGCTGCGAAATCGTCAAGCGTTTACGCTGCTCGGAGCCACAAATGAGAGTAAGTGCTCAAAAAAATGTACAGTGCGAATAGAAAGTGTCGGTAACACAAAAGTGAAAGGAAGTTTCTATAAAACCGTCTTTTCAGCCTTAAAACGTATTTTTTAAAACTTTTGTTTTTAGAAAACGTAGAAAAGTTTACGAGACGAGAGAAGAAATTAGAGAAGCGCTGCACGAGTCGCTGTAACGTCCGAATTTCCAGCCTCGAGCGATCCCTCAGACTCCACAAGCTCATTTCCAGGAGTCAGTGCTTGAGTCAAGAGAGAATGGTACACACAGTATAGGAGATGAGAGGTCGTCAATCGCTGATCAGCGATCAACGAACAAGACTTGGAGAATGCCCCTCCACTAACTAGCCAGTCCTCGTCCCACTCCCTTTGGCTCGCCATCTTCAGTTGCCGACTCTTGACCTTTGACCTCGAGGTCAAGGGCCCCTTTGTTGTGTTCTAAAGTACTTACCAGAAAAACAATGAGGCTTTACAAATTTTTAGTGTTGAAGAAACCTAAGTTAAGTAAATTAATTAGTAAGCAGTTTAACACTTAATTTATTTTCAACAAGTACCTTTTTTCAGAACTATTGAGAAAGCATTTTTGTGATTTTTGTTTTTTTAATTATTGATAACTTATCTCTGAATTTATATTGCATTTGTATTACCACTAACTTTTAGGTTTAAGACAAAACATGAAGTGTTGAAAAAAAAAGTATAATAAAATCCTAGTCGTTAAGAAATTAACTTAATTAATTACCTTTACCTAACCTTAATTAACTCACAATTAGCTTGATTTTCACAGGTCAAAAGGTCAGTTTACGTTTTCTTGAAAAAGAAGTTTAGTCAGCGTCGACTGCTTCGTTTTCGATCCGGATTCCGAAGCTTTTGATGAATTTCGTTTTGATGGTTTCTTCGAATCAGGAGGCGATGAATTAGCCGAGCTCTGGCTATCACTCTTCGACTTTTTCATTGGCTGAGACGGCGGTGACCTCTCTTCCGCCACTTTCTTCTTACCAGCTGACCTCCCATTTTGACCTTTGACCTCATTCGTATTTTGACCTTTGACCTCATTTGACCTCTCCTTGTCAGATTTCTCCTTCTGTGACTCTTTCTTAGCCGAGGAGTGATCCACTTCGATTTCTGATATCTCATTCTCCTCTGATTCAGATTCCGACACCTTTTCCCGTTTCGTTACTGAAATACAATGAATTTGTCTAATTGAAACGGAAAAGTCGTTATCACTGAATTTAAGAATTCAGCGAATCGTTTCATTTTTCGTTTCTTACCAAGAAACCCATCTTCGTCCATAACTTGCGTCGTGACGACTTTTGAGTTTCGCTTCTTCTTCCCTTTCTCTTCCCGTTGAACTACTGGGAAGTATTCCTTCTTCGTACTTTGCGGTGTCGGCGGGAACTCTTCAGTCTCCGATTCCTCCGAAGAGTCAACTATCATTCGAATTCTGCGCCGCCGCGTTTCCGAGCTTCTGGGTGGTGGCGACGCTTCAGCTGTCTTTCGCTTCTTCGTTTTCACTGGAGACTCTGGCGACGCTTCTGCAGCGGCTGCTCTCCCATTCCTTTTCGTTTTGGCTGGAGGAGACCGCGGCGGTGGCTCTGAAGCCTTGCCCTTCTTCTTGGGAGACGGCGGCGGCGGTGAAGGCGAGGGCAGCGGAGACTTGAATTCAGCTTCAGACTCCGACTCCGAGTCATGGCTGCTCTCCCATTTCTTTTCGTTTTGGCTGGAGGAGACCGCGGCGGTGGCGGTGGCTCTGAAGCCTTGCCCTTCTTCTTGGGTGGAGACGGCGGCGGCGGTGAAGGCGAGGGCAGCGGAGACTTGAATTCAGCTTCAGACTCCGACTCCGAGTCAAGTATATCTTTGAGCCCTTCCAAGTGCTCGTAAGCACAATCTACAGTTTTCTTCTGACTCGATCGCGTTCTCCTCTCCACTAGGTCTTCCTCGGAATCGGAATCAGACCGTTCGCGTTTTGTGCTAGGTTTAGCCACAGTGTCAACGGTTTTCCCTTTCGCCACGGTCTCAACAGTTTTCCCTTTAGTCTTGGCCGCAAAAGTCCACGGAGACGTGGCTGCCTTGCCCTTTACAGTTCCAGCTTTGGACGATGGAGTAACCTTCTTTTCGACAACTTTCACCTCACTCTTCATCTCTTTCTGAATTTGACTGCTTTTTGCTTTAGTGTTGGACGTGATGGTGCTAGCTCTGGCAGGTGGAGGAGAAATGCTTGGTTTAGTCGTCTTGGGTTTAGGTAATACTGTGGCCTTGAAGGGTCCAAGACTAATTTAGAAACAAATTGTTTTAAAATGNCTGGCAGGTGGAGGAGAAATGCTTGGTTTAGTCGTCTTGGGTTTAGGTAATACTGTGGCCTTGAAGGGTCCAAGACTAAT
This sequence comes from Bilobella aurantiaca, assembly GCA_021029175.1. Lineage (NCBI taxonomy): Eukaryota > Metazoa > Arthropoda > Collembola > Poduromorpha > Neanuridae > Bilobella > Bilobella aurantiaca. The sequence continues at coordinate 7,467 of VYYI01002637.1, read as the reverse complement.
TTAGAAACAAATTGTTTTAAAATGTTAATAGTTTTCTAGTTTGCTTATGCTAACCCAAGGATTGATCCATCAGAGCTTTCTTTCAGTTCGGATGTTTCTTTGAAAGCTTGCAAGAGCTTTTTAGAAAGAGATTCAGCGCTCCTGTCGTCCTCACTTGTATGATTTTCAGCCGCTTCGGCCTCAACAGCGTAGACATGGACAGAATTCAGCGTAGTGAATTGAGCAGTAACAGATTCCAGTTGGACATCGTTGCATATTGTGGTAGCGCAGATGAGGTCGTCAGAGTCGGGTGCCTTGACGAATCCGGAAACGTAGTACAAAGCGCTGATCTTCCTTGATTTCCCTTTGGCTTGCTCATCCTTGTAAAACTGGAACAGCATCCTGAATCACACAAATACTTGAGAATACTTGCAAAAATACTTGACAATACTACTGGCGCAGTACTTATGCTATGCAAATAAGGAGACAACTTACTGCTTGGCCACGTTGACGTGAACTCCCAGTGCAATCGCTGAGGTACTGATAAGTGACCTGTACAATATAACGGTTAGTTTTAATTACAATCAATAATCCGTTAATTAGATTCTTACCAGTTTGTGCTCGTCGTACACCCATTCATCCAGGTTCTCCTTGTAGAGGTTGTCCACGGTGCTTACACCCATGATTACTTAATTAATGTGACAATTAACTAAAGTTGGATTAATCAACAGACTCTTAATCTCCTCAACTAAAGTCTAGTTAAAGTTAATCAATCAAAGCTCTTTTAATTGTTTATCTCTATGTTGCTGATTATTTGCAAAGTGGAGATGACGGGCGCCTAAAATTGAGTTCCCGTAATTAGATTCTTACCAGTTTGTGCTCGTCGTACACCCATTCATCCAGGTTCTCCTTGTAGAGGTTGTCCACGGTGCTTACACCCATGATTACTTAATTAATGTCACAATTAACTAAAGTTCGATTAATCGACAGACTCTTAACCTCCTCAACTAAAGTCTAGTTAAAGTTAATCAATCAAAAAGCTCTTTTAATTGTTTATCTCTATGTTGCTGATTATTTGCAAAGTGGAGATGACGGGCGCCTAAAATTGAGTTCCCGCTAAAATGATTCAAAATAAAATTGTATGTACATGATGGTATAATAATTAAACGAATGTATAAATTAAAATGAGATAATTGCAACTAACTTTAATGTTAATTAGGATTTAATCAACTCCTACATACTTAATTGTGATTAATTAAGAATCCCAAACTGATTGATTTTTAGCAGATTAAGAACGAGGGTAAAAATAAAGCATATCACATTCATGCGAAGGCTTGAATCGACATTGAGCATTTCTAAATGGCAATTGAAAAGTGCAAAAAGCGTTTTTGATATTGCAAAATCAGAGAAAAAATGATTCCACAAACCATAAGGTTAGAAAAAAAGGTAAACCAAAAAAAAACCATTGCAAAAACCTTGGAATTTTTTAATGTTTTTTTTTTCTAAAAAGGACGGCATTTTCTAAAAAAATATGAACGTCTTTTTTTAAATATTCAGTTCATGATTTCCTTCTTGAAAAGCTTAGGTATGCGTGTTCTGATTGGCTCTTTTACGTGTTCTGATTTTTGGCTTTGTCTGTGATTGGCTGCGTGTTTCGGTACTCTCTTTGTTTGTTGCAAACAAAATAATTTACAAATTGCCATTTCTGTTGTTTTGTATTTTGTTTCGTTTTGCACTGTCAAATCATTTTATCACAAATGTTGAGAGAAGATGATTTTGTTTATTTTTAATTTGGATCAATTTAATTTCGATAGAAGTTAATCGTTAATTGATTAACTGAAAACGGAGTTAATCGTTGTGGTGTAATTGGTGAAATGAATCTTTGACTAGGAGTAGAGCGTCGTAAGTAATTAGTTGAGTAATCAGCTGTTGAGTCAATTAGCTCTTCAGTAGAAGTCCTCTCTTTCACTTGGCATCGAAAGCAGCGAGAGAGTAACTGGTATGTGCACTTAATTAATTAATTAAGAATTAATCGTTCAATCCTAATTAAGCGTTAATTGTGCTTACTATTTTTTATATAGTAGTCTTCCCTCTGTCGTAATGATGAATCAAGGGCAAGGGGACGAGGCCGTTCAGGCGACGAACGACGATGCGACGGTGTGCAAGCGATCGGCTACTCATCTAGGCTACTGGTGCGACCCTTACTTGAACTACTTCATCAAGGGTCCTGTAATACGAAAGGCTCCGGAAATCAACCGTGGGTACTTCGCAAGGTATAGATAAATATCTGTTGTCCTAGTTCTACTACTATCTGCTGTCGTACCATCTACTCGATATCTGCTGCCCTACTATCTGATTGAAATCCTGCTGTCCTGCTTTCTGTTTTGAGCCAAAAATGAACTGCATGTTGTGTTACCAAAAGTTCAAACACTTCTTGCTCCTCAGAACATTAAATATATCTGCTCGATATAAGTCGCGGCCCGCTGTTTAAATGGACTAATTTCAATTCTCAATACTCTTATCCCTTACGTTTTTAGCCAGATGCATATATCTCCTCGATATCTGTTTAGTGAACTAAAAGTCTACTTCGCTTGTTTAGAACGTTTGGAATGTACCATCTGATCGTGGACACGTTTGACAAGATCTACACGTCTCAGCTCTCGGTGGACGAGTCGGGTCGTCCCAATTCCCCTTCCGGAGCCTCCACGCCCTGTGTGACAAACGTCCAGATCGTGAACCTTGGATGTGGCTCTGACACCTTGTACTGGAGGCTGAAGAAGGAGGAGAAGCTGCTCGAGAGGAAGCGACATGTCCACATTTCCACCTACGTTGACGTCGACTTCCCTTCCACCACCATGAAGAAAGTCCAAGCCATTAAGAGCACAAATGAACTTTTGTCGCAACTCAGCAACGACGGTGAAATGTCGCAATAATACTGCCTTGCGTTCAGCCTTTACCAATTTGTTAACTTTGGAATTTCAGACGGTGAAATCAGTATGAGCAAGTATGACCTCCACTCCTACAATTACCATATTGTAGGAACTGATCTTCGGGACATAAACCAGGTAAATAGACGTCAACCACCGGAATGTTAATTAAGAATTAATCAGTTTTAATTTACACTTAATTAATTGTAATTGTGTTTCCCTAGGTCTCGTCCAAGCTCGCTAGTTGTAATCTGAACAACGACGAGCTCACAATTTTCATTGCAGAATGCGTCCTAGTCTACATGGAGCACAAAACCTCCCAAGTTCTCCTCCAGTGGATTTCAGACAACTTCAACACCTCTCTCTTCATTAATTACGAACTAGGTAACGCATACGGTCAATTTAATTAACATTCCAATTAACAACATAATTAACAATTATGATTAACTTCCAAATCCAGTTCAAGAACCAATAAATACTCCTTTTATGTGCTTAAGTAGAAGCTGAAAAGCTTAAGTAAGCTTATAAATTAGCTTTATACAAAGCATTCAGTACTTTGGAATTCATTCAACCTATTTTCTCTTTATGAAATTACATTTTTTTCACATTTTTTAAAAATCTAAACACTTTTTTTAAAGCACCTTTTAAAACATTTTTTCTTAATCAATTTTGATTTAGGTGAATATGACTGACAAGTTTGCCGAGGTAATGCTGAGCAATCTGATTCAGCGCGGGTGCTTACTCTCGGGAGTAGAACATTGCAAAGATCTCATTACGCAGGAGCAGAGGTGGGTTGTTTTAAATGAATGCTCTAATTGTCATTAATTGTAATTGATTGTAATTATCGTCTAATTAATTGATGATGCAGGTTTGCTGACGCCGGTTGGACCCAAGTGAAGAGCTGGACGATGAACGACGTGTACGCAAGGATTCCGAAGAAGGAGCTGGAGAGGATCGAGACGATTGAGCTGCTTGATGAGCGCGAACTCCTGCAGCAGCTCTTCGACCATTACTGCATCGTTCTCGCCGTCAATTTGAGAGGTTCCGTCTCCTACAATCTAGAGCATGTGGGCTTTGAATAAAAAAAAAATTCACTCTTCAAAATCACGGGTACGAAACTAAAAGTGATTGTAAGAGCAAGATTAATTAATTCATTCCAACAAGAATTCTACTGAAGAGTCTAGAAGCTCCATAGTTAACGCTAATGCTCTTTTTTTCCTCATTGTAATTGCTCTGAAGTGCGTCATTGGAGCACGACACAATGTAACCTGATACACAAGTTTTTGAAAGATAAGATTTTTTTTTTTGATTTCAAGGTCACTTTTTTTGAAAATGTAAAGGCAGATCCTTCAGATTTAGTGTACTAAAACCTACACTACAAACTTTACCTGAGTTGTTTTACTAATGATGTAATTTTAGATTTTTACCTGTTGAGCTCACGTCAATTTTTGAACTTAACGAAAGCACGGGCCGTTTTTTTTTCTTTTGACTTTGACAATGACATTGCCAAACGCTGAACTTGTTGTTAGAGGCAAATTGCTTTTTAGTTTTAAATTAATGGCACACTTTACACGTGCAAAAAAAGTCAAGTTCAAGGGAGACGGCCCAACGACTCCCCTGTTCGTCAACCCCTGACAAAAGCATTTGCAAAAAATTTTGCACTTCAAATCATGCAAATTTCTACAAAAAAAAATTTTGCACATCAAATCTTGCCAATTTCTAAAAAATTTGCACTTCAAATCATGCCAATTAAAAAAAAAAAATTTGCACTTCAAATCATGCCAATTTCTAAAAAAAATTTGCACATCAAATCATGCCAATTTCTAAAAAAAATTTTGCACATCAAATCTTGCCAATTTCTAAAAAATTTGCACATCAAATCATGCCAATTTCTAAAAAAAAAAATTTGCACTTCAATTCATGCCAATTTCTAAAAAACATTTGCACTTCAAATCATGCCAATGTATAAAAAAAAATTTGCACATCAAATCATGCCAATTTCTAAAAAACATTTGCACTTCAAATCATGCCAATGTATAAATTTTTGTTGACTCATCAGTACATTTGCGAAAAAAATTGCAGGTAAGAGCTCACCTGCCTTTTGAATGAATTAACGGAGCGTGAAAAAAAATGCCCGTGTGGCTCAAGTGCTTCAAGTTGACATTCCCACGTTTGCTAATTGCTAATTGACGTGTAAGTGGACAAGGTGTAAACAAGCCTCTTGTCAAATGACCACACGTGGCTGACATTCATCTCTCATTCAACGTTTTCATCTTCTCACATTTTTTTTTTAGAAACACGTTAAACAAGGCCTTTTACGCCCATAAATTTTCCCATTTTTGCCATCATTTTTCTCTGGAACTGGAGAGGTGTGGTTGCGAATGCTTTAGAATTGCAAATTGGCAATTTGAGAGGACTCTTTGTAGGTAAACAAGAGGAATCAGGTTCTGGTTGACCTTTGGCCACTCACCAAAGGTCATCTGCTAAACTCCAAATATTGTGGAAACAGACAGAGGCACAACCGGCGCCTGTTGCCCTAGGTCAAGGGTTAACTGCCTCTTGTGTGAAATCTGTAACCCCAAGATAGGGTTAAGGGTTACATCGCATCTGCTATTCGATGGTTTACCTGCCTTTGTGAATTTTGGAAAAGTTAGCAAAGAATTTGACGAATCGAAAAAAAAAATTATGATTTTTTTCCTTTTTTTTTTCGATTTTTAAAATTTTAGGATTTTAAAAAATTCGAGTTGAAATGAAAGGAAAATACGAATATAAAAAAAAGATTTCTACGTTTTGAGAAAAACAGGTTGACTCCACGTGTTACTAGTTTTTTTTCATAACTGATTCCACGGCGCACAACTCAAACTCTGACAAATTCATTTTTGAAACTTTTAAAAATTGATTTAAAAACAAACATTGAATCGTTTTTTAACTTTGAAAAACTGGTAGTTTAATGAACAATAAGACACGATTCTATTTAATAAAATCCGGATTTTTGTATACCGATGATTACCGAGTTTTTTTTTAGCCGTTTCTGTTTTAAATTGCAAAAAAAAGTAGCCAGACAAGCACATTCTAGCATATATGGCCCTTAAGATACCTTCCCTTTGGGTGGAATTGGCCATTTTCGTGAAATAAACTTAAGGGAAGGTGCATAAGGGCTCCCCTGTCCCAAAACGGGCTTGTTTGGTTTTTAAAACAATTGAAATTGTACGACGCCTCTCACATTTTCAATTGATAACCGACTTCCACAAAGTGCCCGAAAGATTCACATTGGTTTTTCTAAATGTTCATGAAAAGGTGGGTACTTACGCTTTACAAACGTTTTACCATCTGGCAGTAGGTAGCCTTGGAGGCCCTTCAAATGCACGGGAGCCCTTAAAAAAAGTGGTAACTCGTGTGACCTATTTCCTATTTGATTTTTTTTCCTTCTTGGTGGGAAACTTCCATCTCTGCGCATTTCATTATCATCCATCATCTCTCAAGGGTCCCTTGGATTAGCATTTCAAGAGCCCATCTCCACGTGGCAGGACGAAAAAACGAAATTGGGACAAGGAGCCCTTAAGGGACCTTTTGATACCTTCTCTGGCTCCGGATGCACTTTGGATGACTGAATGGGATCTTCCATTGTTATTGTTTCACTTACACGTGGAGATGCAAACGAAAAAAAAGTGTCTGGGCGTCTGCAGCAGGCTGATACAGGAAATTGAGCAGAATTTTTGGCACTTATTGCCAAAATTTACGACTAATTGCACAACATTTTACGACTAATTGCACAAATTTTTGCATAACAGGTATGCCATTCAGTCACTCCACGTGTTTGCACTTCTGGACAATCACCGGGGCCCTTTCGCATTTGCATCTCAATCGGGAGCCCTTAAAGGGCTTCCATTAAGATCTGCAACGGCAGTGGGAAAAGAGCCCTTCGAATACTTCAACGACTAAACATTTGGAGGGAAAGGGGTTCATGAAAAGGATTTCGAAAAATGAATCAAAATTTTGAAAACGTTTTCCAAGGCTCATTTTGAAGGGATCGTTTTGAGATCGTGAAATTCCTAAGGGTCCCCCTAGTTCTCCAGGGCCCTTGGCACGTGTAGCGTCCTTTCGGAGGCTCCGCCCTCTGCACATTGGACCGCTTTCTCCACGTGGTGATTTAAAAAAAAAATCTAAACGGAATTCTCAGCGATGAAGAAACAAACGTTTCTATATATAAAAGTACAAATAAATATAATACATAAGTTTAATTAAATAACAACACTTTTTAAATATTCATTTTTATAAACTCAACCCTAAAAAGTACTGAAAAAGTAAATTTGGATCTAGAACAATCATTTTCACATAAAATTAATTTAATTAATAATTTAATTTTAAAAAATAACAAATTATAATAAATTTGTATTTACTAATTAAACTCATAAAAACAGCAGCTTCACAACAGATACCTTCCAAACGGTAGATATAATATTTATTTTCACTTCTTATATTTTTATTTAAATTCGAACGGCGTCATTTGTATAAAAAAAAAAGTCAAGGGCGTGTAAAAGAGGATTCTTAAAAATGAAAA
>VYYI01002636.1:0-14278 GCA_021029175.1 Bilobella aurantiaca | reverse complement strand
GACTCACCACGGCAGTGTGTTCAGTCTATATGTATGGACGTGAGCCGAAAGTTCGCATGGGGCTAATAATAAAATGGTGTGGAATGAAAGCCGTCTTTGGATTGGCTCCAATTTTATTGCGTACTCAGTTGAACAGGTGAAATTAGTTGGTTTTCCCGTATGTGTCTTTGTGTAACACTAGTGATGAAAGTGAAAGCATGTGGGTGTGTATGTGTGTCTGGAAGCCTGCGGAGTAGGGTCGGAAAATTTGTGGAGTCTTTTTTATCAAAATTACGTTGAGGAGGAGCATATTTTGGTCGAGATTACTTGAAGCAATTCTTTGAGTAAAGTTTCCTTCCCGCCCAACTTTCTCTTACTTCTCTCTCTCTCCGTCTACACATACCCAGTTTCTCTTGCCTTTCTCTTTGTGAAATTCCCTGGAGGAAATTTTGAGTAAATATCTACTCCATCCCTTTGCAATCCCAACCTTGTTCCCTGCTCACACACTGAATGCAATAAAATTGGAGCCAATCCAAAGACGGCTTTCATTCCACACCATTTTATTATTAGCCCCATGCGAACTTTCGGCTCACGTCCATACATATAGACTGAACACACTGCCGTGGTGAGTCCGCTCATCATTTGCGGTGATGGCGGAGTCAAGAGTGTAGAGATGGGCGAAGTACATAGTGTTCTCACCCTCAACTTTCCTCCTCCTTAATTATCCCATCCCTCAGGATGAATTTAGTGAGGGCAGACGGCATATGGGATGAGTGAATGGTCCCCAGTTGAATGGGACCTGGGAAATGTAGGGCAAACTTCATTGAGGGAACCCACGAGGGGTTCGCATGTGTCTGGGTGTGTGCCACTAACTCTTTACTACCCGCTGACTTTCGCTTACCAAATTACCAGTTCTCTTGAGGAAAAATCAGCATGTCTTAATAAAGCGGCTAATTTAGAAACTTTGCCACACACACTCACTCACAAACGTACGAAAATGTTCTGGAGGAAAATACTTGGCTTTTCCAAAGCCAGGGCTACAGCAACCATGCAGAGAATGATATTGGGCCAAATTTTGCTAGTCAACTCAGAACGAACGGTGACTAGATAACTGTGTGTGTGTGTGTGTGTGTGTGTGTTTGTGTGTATCTGTAGAACTCCACACTCGTTGAATCAACTCCAATCAGACAGTAACGGCGACCTGGGGAGGTGAAGAGTAGCACTGAAATAGGCCTAAACTCTGGACTGTATCTCTGTAATAGTTAGAAGTAAAGAACTTCATCAAGTATAGGATCGTGAGTCGCGAGTAGGGAAATATGGACATATAGGCATATATGTACGGCTACAACATGCCCTTTACTCCCACTAAATTTGAGCCGGAGCCTTTTCAGAGTCAAAGGAGACGGGCGAGAGGATATTATTGGAGAGGAAGGAGGGTTTAATTCTCACCGGGAGAAAATTATCACTTTCCCCTCCACACTGTCCGCCCTTCAGTTTCTCCTGTACGAAAGAGGGATGTATGCATTACATGCCATTAGGTTCATTCCGAATGGTTACAAGTAGCCAAAGACTCGAAGACCTCTCATTCATTTACCAATCCTTCCCCTCCCGCTTTATCCCTTTTCAGTTACTTCAAACTGATGGGATTTTTATTCTACCCACATAATCCTTTACGAGTCGGGAAAAGGATTGGCTGGGGATCCAGGAATGGCTTTGTAGAAGAAGTCCGATTCTATATTAGGTGCCCTAACACACACGGTCGTAGCAGTAACATTGGAGTGGTGAGAGTGCAAGGAAGGTGAGCACAATGAGATATCGCCGCTATTGTCGTCACCATCCCAATACTTGTTCTATTTCAAAAGAGAGACTATGAGGAGCTTTACCAGTTGGAGAATGCAATTGTACAATACATATGCATACAACATATATATATGAGTATCATGTGAGCCAAGCAAAGGCTTCGTTAATTCTCCACTGGGAAAGGGATGTGAATTCGGTGTCGTACTCAGCCAGTCGTAATTATTTTCAATTTGTACCAGGAAAAGGGAGGGCAAGTTTTGGGCTTAGACTCAAGTGTATCTCTGTGTGTGTTTGTCTGTGTGTGTACGAGGGAGGGAGACAGAGAAAGAGTGAGAGAAAGTGGAAATGCGTGCTGTTTTGACGGCTGGTGGACAAAGTTGAAACGAGGTCGAGGCCACGGCACCGCCCCGCCAATTCAGGACTTCTGAAATACACGTAAACGAGAATGACTCTGTCTTGGAATCCGTAATTCTGTTACGTTCGTTAATGAACTAAATGGAAAACTAATTACGAGCACAATTGGGAGCTCTAGCGGGAGTTATTACGGGATTCTCTTCATCTGATTGACACCCGGAGCCTCCGAAGGGGGTCTCCACGATGACAACCTCCCTAACGATTCAATTACTCGTCTTCACCCGAGCTCTCTTCCGCTGTCGCCGAGCTCTGTACTATTTTGGACCTCATCGGTCTCTACTCCAACTTTCTCCCTAACACCACATGCACACAGCATCCACTACCAACTACCACAGTGTTCAGCCGGGAAATTCCCAGGTTTATACGGGCTCAAGTGCAATGGAATAACAAGACGAAAGTGATTAATCATCATCATGCTCATCATCCGTCTACCTCAAATACATCTTTTATCGCCTTGTTCTGTCACGAGGGCTTTAGAGTAAGGCAAGAAAACTTTTTACATCTGCGTGCACACACAAGCACACACCTCGCTACGTCGCTACCTAAAGCACTGCCACACCGGTCAATGGATAAATCCGTGCTCACAAAGTAATGACATGCTTCTAGACTTAATCAGATAAGGAAGGAACCAATCTGAGAAATTGGCTGAATATGTGTCGACGTATGGGGAGGGGAGTAGCTCTGGTTTTGTTCTGAAATGATCAAATTAAGCGGATTTTCCAAGTTTGTGATTGATTTCATTGCGAAAGACTTAACAAGAATCCATCGGTGTGAGAGGAGGTCTCGGCAGACATCAAAGCTCAGGGCTTGAGGAACCTGGAAGCAATTAAGGGGGAGGCGTGGAGCAAAAGCTATTGTGTCTGTGTGTCCAACACCGGCGGTGCCAAGGACGACAGGACCATGTGCTCACTGCCAATTAACAATCGCTCCACCACCGTCCGTTCCATTCGACTTTGGTTAGTTTAGGGTCCTCCTGGCCGCACCGCAGCCCACAACAACAGTTTACGCTAGCTACACAACTCGCTACAACTGCTACTACTACTCGTAAGAAGTAGCAGCAGTTGCTGCTAGAAAGCCATAATCTGTATATACCCCTCACGGAAACTCATTCAAACTCGCTGCCCCATTAATTATTTGTGAATCTATACAGCTAAACCTGATACACCGGGGCTGCCGAGAGGATACCAATAGGTCTCTACTCCCGAGAGACTCAAATCAAAGTCCATCCCTCTAGACAGGTCCTCTAGAGCAGAAGCAGATGGATGGTGATATTTGAAAATGAAATGAGCCATTTGCCTCATCTGTTTCATTTAGGGTGATGAGGGCGAGTCAAATGGTTCCCAATAATGGAATGGTCCTGGAAGAGATAGGCAGTCAGCTCTGGCCATATCGATTTCCACCTTTAGCCCTCCCATCACGAGTTCCGAGACCGCACTTATCTGACCACACGCACTTACGTGACCATAGCCCATTGCAATTGGGCCCATCATGAGCCCTTGCATTCTCATGCACACACCCGCACACTCACACAGATATAGATACACACACGCCCACATACACAACTATAGATTTGCACACACACACACATTTGCGCTCCCGCATGTGTACACGTATAAAAGACGAGACTCGGAAACTGAGAGGGCGTAAGGCACTCTGCCGTATAACTTCCCCCTCTTTCAAGTGTAGGTAATGCGGAATGGGGGAAAAACTTTCCCCAACAACTTCCCACACAGACACATTTGGTTATGGCGCTAGTACACTACTTAGTCTACTTATCCACAACTATAAGACGGGATGAAAATGGGCCAACTCACCTCCTGCTACATACGTTAGTACGACCATCTATATCCGTGGGCTGCCGGCATAAAAAGCGGTAATCTTGGGTCAAGATAAGGGCAATGTGTCTGCGACGATTGATTGTAATGCCCCTTCAAGTATTAAAAGTACAACCAGCTGAACGTTTTCTACGTTGCACAAGCGTTCGTTCGTCCGTTCGTTACTCCACACTTCTCCTCACCACTATACTGGCCCGCAAGAGCATCCCACGGTTCACATCAGCATGTGCAATCTGACCACGTGAATATCCCCGCCCGCCAGATAGGTTGTGTGTGTGTGTGTGTGTGTCAGCGAATGTGTCTGAATGTCTGGATACAATACGGTTTTCCTTCCCTTTCTAGCTCACTCAAGCTATCGTCCTTCCAGTGGTTTGTGGCTTGGGTCGGAGCTAATCAAAGCCCACCAAGCTGCATGTCATGTAGACGTCTCCAGAATCTCACTACTGACAGCTCTGCGGTCCGACTAATTTCCCCGAGACGACATGGAGAAAGCGGTTTAAAAAATCGTCCAGATGTTCCTCCCCCGATAGCGCACGCCACTCTCCTACTCCCTTTGAAGTCCTTCCAAAAAGACACCCCGCCAAAAATTCTAAATTCTTAGCCTCGGCCCACTAAAATATCCTTCTTAGGGAAGCCGGGAATGAGGAGCCGTGTAATTGACGTCCTCCCACATCCATACACTCGGCCGGAAGCCGATGGTTAGCCCGCACACGCAAGAGACTCCGTGGGATTGTCTACGCTGTTTAAATCTTTTCACCACCACCAACGTTCAATAAATTCTTCACTTTATGACTCCACGGTCAAGTGGTGGGTTGTCTTCATGCCTTCACCACCAGTTTGGAGGCTGATCTACTGCTGAGACGGGGTGAGCTAATACGTAGAGAGACTCTGCAGGCGATTAAATTTGCGCCAGTGTATGTGCGTGTGTGCACTGAAATTTAAATAGGAATAATTTTTTCAGTTCTCCAAAAAGAAAGTGTTGAGATGGCTGATGTGGTTTCCGTACTTTCTCCCAGATTCCACAGCACGTCCCTGTAGAACAGTATAGCACAGAATGAGGATCTATGCTTAAGTCAGGTTCGTGCCGGACAGGAAGATAGGCTGTGGCAGTAGGCAGGCAGAGACAGAAAGAGAGAGAAAGACGCAGGGACAGAGCCGTGAAGGGAACTCAGAGAGAACTGAGCCAAGACTAAATTGACGACGAGGAGACTTGGGATATTTCCCCTGGCTTTCCCCATATATGTATATAGATGTATATATATATACATATATATGTATATGCTTGTATATACATGTAAATAGATGAATCCGGCACGTATTTATATTTTACTATACCTTGCTGGTACCGTGTCTGTATGCGTGTGTGTGTGTGTGTGTGTCAGTGTGTCTGTGTGATAGATATACCTCGCAGAGTTGCGAGAGAACTTTTGCCCAGGCCTGCTTTCCCTCCAGCCTCCCCGTCCGCTCTCACTCTCGTCCAACTCTTCTTCATCTCTCTACCTATTTACTTTCCCGAAAATTTTCTCCACTTACTCGGGCTCAATCGGTAATTCTCGTTTTCCCAATACTTTCACCACGCACTCCCTCCCTCCCACTCCTTCTCACTCCTCTCTCTCTCTCTCTCTCTCTCCTGCCGTAGTCTCTATCCCGGTGTCTTTCTCTACATGACCAAGTCAAAGTTATAGCATATTTTTAGTTTGTCCCACAATGAGAGAGTAGAGGGATATAAGTCCATTCCATACTAACTTGCTAATAATAAAGGACGGTGGCACGCATGGTAGTGTCTTTACCCTACTTGCTGTTTCCACCGTGTGCCGTACCATTTGCATTGTCCATGCATACGAGCGCAGACCTAGGTGTATAGGGAGAAATGGGAGCTGAGTGAGTTGGATGCTGGGGGTTTAGGAGCGGAATGAGTGAGTATAGTGGTCCTGCTAAACGATTTCTACATGGAGATGGCCCTGCTGCTGCTGCTGGTGGTGGTGGTGGTGGTAGTGCTGAGAACAAATGCTGATGCTACTGCTGCCCGCCTACCATCCCTCCGCTTTCCTTGCACAGTTTGCAAAACGTGAGGAAAATACAATGCACATCCTTGGTTCTCCGATGGTATCCACACAGATGCACACACGCAGATACAACAACAACAACAGCACAGTGAGCGGCGAGAAAGGGAACGTCCCGTCAACTGGAGAGAACGAGCGAAGGAGTGGCACATATTAAACCATACGCGGGGACTATGTTAGTACTAGTCAGCGGCTGGGTTCCTTACCTCTTAGGTGGCTGGGATTGTTACTGAGTGTGGATATATACTCTCAGATTTTCCAAGCCACAAGAACCCGTTCCCCCGTCCGCCGTGCATGTCTTGTCGCTATTATTGATGCCGCTACGACTATTATTACTGTGACGGGAGCAGTGTAGCTGAGGGCGGTACTGGTATGAGAGCAAGGACTGAACGTACTACAAATGTAAGACGCACACACCCGTGGTCGTATATGGAGCAGTTACTCTCCTCGCTTCCCGACTGCGGCTCCGGCTTAGCCTCTGATTCATAAAAGAATTATAGGTACAACTCCGTGGTCCTTTCCATCTCGATCTCCGCCTGCGGAGCATACAATAGCAGGAGCGGCGCTAGTATGAGCGAAAGGAGTGTGCCACCACTACCACTATCACCTCCTCCTTCTCGCCTCCTAAATCTTAAATCTAACACGCACATAGTTCTCCCTTTGTCTACGGCACGTAAGTGGGGTGTGGGTGTAGGCAAGGTATTTCGTAGGAAATCCTGATTGCTCCCGTATATATATATATATAATTTCTATATCTATATATCCCGAGAAACGTCTATATCCGTGTACGTATGTTAGAGGAGGGGCAAACACGTGTGCTATTATGTCCTTATGCTTACAATAACGATGAGACGACACCGAAACAGAGCGGATGGTGCTACTACCCATGTTGATGTTTAGGCAACATTAATATTAGCGAAGTATGCGGAAACTATTAAGATAGACTTCTTTTAAAATGGAACAAGATGAGAAGCGCTGATGCCATTTCATCTAACTTCTCATTACGATAGTGCTCCGAAGACACCTGGTTAACGCCTTTCTGTTACGAGGGGCAAATGTAACTTGAGGTATTGTGAGTGGTGGTCTGGAGGCGTTGTACAACAGGCACACTCGCATACACACCCTTACGCAAACATACCCAACACTCACACACGCATACACACACTAAATTCCATACCCAGAAACTCACTCACACACTTACTTTCTCCCCTTTCCTTCTGTTTTTCGTTGCAGACATTTTCTCTGCTTCCTATATGCTGGAGAAATCCCCGGATACCTCATCTCGTTCGTCTATTAACATACCCCATTTATTCCTTTCCATATTATTATTATGTTACAAAGCCCGTCTCATCCGCAGCACGGAATCATTTTAATATTAATATTTTACAAACAAAAATGAGACAAAAAGGGGTTAGAAATTTTACGAGACACGGAAATCAAGGGTGTTTCGACAGTGTTAATTATCATTGCCGTTGTGGGAATGGGCTGAATATTCCGTCTTTCCTTTTATCCCTTCCTTCCTCCCAAATTATGAGCAGAGGCACAGGAAACAATAAAGTATAATTACAACTGCTAATAGAAGAGCTGGGGTGGAGGGGGCTAGTTGGGCTGGGTTCGGGGCAGAGGAAGGGTGCGAGGCGGGATTTGAGGTTCAATATTTCCAGGACAGGTTTGAAAAATGGCTCGGATGATGCGGGGTAACCGGCGTTTAAAAAAGGGGGAAATGTGAGGAGGAGCGCGGATTGAGCCGAGTCGTCTGAGGGATCTTTATGCTCATGGTTGAGTACATCTTGTGGAGAAAAGTTTTCCCCACCTCAACAACTTACATGGAGGTCGGCCCGAGACGAGGGGGTTTCGAGGGCGGCGACGACGACTGCCATGGCTACGACTACTGCAACCCAGCGTTTCCCTTCACTCGGCCTCTCACTACACCATATTTTACTCAGCTTCACAGATTCACACAGTTTCCATTATTATAAGCCGTCCATATTTTTTTTCTCATGGCCAAGATCCAATCTATATGCTTTACAGTTTCGAGCATCCAGCTACGTATGTGCACTTGAGCATGACAAACGGTCCCAGTCTGTGTCGGCTGGGAGGTATATGCGAACACATCCAGGAGTGCAAGGAGAACCTGTACAAAATTCCATAAGGTAATCTGAATCGGAACGAGGAGGATGGCAAAGCTATCTAGGTCCTCTCTATCTCGTCTTCTATCTCTCTCTCTCTCTCTCTCTCTCTACCTCTCGGCTCTGATCCTCCAGCCCGCGAGTCTTCTCTGTCCCAATTTGGACCGGAGGAGCATTTACTCTTTCCCCCTTGTATATTTATAAGCACATATATCCAAATACTCGGCTTGCATATCACTCTTGTGAAAGGTACAGAGGGTTTTGGCCCTTCTCCTACTACTGCTGGTGTAAGTCGTATTGGTTGGAGGTGAGCGAGTGAGTTGTTGCACGTAGTCTGATGCTCAGTAAACTTGGACCTTCTGTGGGTGTAAACGAGGGGAATGCCGACCTGGATTGCGTGACTGAATTATCCAAAGCATGTATGTGTATGTACATGTATATTGAAGGAGCATTATCCTATCTGTCGAATAACTTATGTTCGGCATGCAAAGGTGCAGGCTACGAGTCTAGCGTCCACAGTCACCTCGTATGCAAAAAAAAAGGAAGAAAGGCATTACGGCGGGGACAGAGGGAGAAGTGTTGAGTGGACTTGAACATTTGGCAGACACTCTGTGTACGAGGACAAGCGGTGCGGAATGGTCTATGGAAACTGGCTGCGGGAAAGTGTCGTGCAGAATGATCAAGTCGTTACAGGAAAAATCTATTCTGACTTTCACTTTCACTTCCAAGTCGATGTACTTTAAAGTTTCACAATACTCTCCAACCCACACGGACTTCGTTCCAATTATCCAGTCAGCAGAATAGCCTTGTCATTCCCATACTACTTCACTACGGTGTCATACCTCTGCGTCAACATGGGAAGAGTGGTTATATATATGCATATGTGTGTGTGTGTGTGTGTGTGCATGAGAAATTTTTGTGTGAAGTCCTGTGAGTGTGAGACGTATTTATGAGTGAAGTCATGTGTGTGTGTGCGTATGAGGTATTATTTTGTGAAACCATTTGTATTTGGTTGAGGTATTTTTTTGAGAAATCATGTGTGCGTGTGCGCTTGTAAACAAGTATCTTTGTGTGTACATAAGCCCCTGCGTGCACGTGTATATTTGCATAAACGACTATATACACATGTGTATATGCAAAAGCTGCCCCCGAATACGTATGTGTGTGCATTAGCTACTGTATCTAAGCATGCATGTGCATTGGCTACTGCGTCTACGTGTGTTTGTACATTAGTTACTGTGTTTCCGTGTGTGTGCGTACAACATGCACTGAGTTTACGTGTGTACAACCACGAATGTGCAACTGTGCATACATGTGTGTGTGTATAATCGCGACTGTGTGTGCGTGTGCAAGCATGAGCAAGCTCATGTGCATGTATCCGATCGCGCATGTGAGGGTTTGTGCAAACGAAAAAGGGGGAATAGTAACCTGGGACAGGAGTGTAATCTCCCTGAGCAAGTCGGGCTATACAGAGGAATAGGTGCAGGTTATAGCGGGATCCGGATAATCTCGTGGCAATGAGTATGAAAAGGGAGGACAAATTTTGGTATTTGCATTCCGTTGATCCCATTGGGAGGCAGACGCACACCTCAGAATTTCGACCGGTTCATCGCTCCAGAGTTCTAGGGAGATGAGACAACAATGGACCAAAGAGGCCATATGCCGAGTTTTCGTGTGTATGTATGTGTGCGACGAAGAGAAATAATAACTCGGGAGAGATTGGAGAGTCGTCCAGAGATAGAGGAAGTTGATGATTATTATTCGGGGCAGATGGGTAACACAGAACGGCGGCCTAGTGAAGATGCTGACTATAACCTCGATGAGACTCACATTGAGTCTGTCAGCTTTGAGATGAATAAAGCTCCTACTGTATATAGTGTGTAGAAATTGTGTGTGCCACGTCCGCTCCCTGCGTCCCCTCTCTGCTCATCACATCCCACACTAACATCCTCGACAACCTCTCACTATAGAACAAGCTCACGGTCTCCGGAGCTGGAGGGTGACGCGGAGATAATTGAATTATTATTAGGTTCGGATGGTAGCTGAGCTACAACACCGCAGCAGCTTGCATAATTCACACCTCTGAGGAGAGGAATCCACCATCTGAAGCCTCATGGTGGCAGTGCCATGAAGATGAAGAGGGAGACGGGGCACTTTCATTGAGCGGGTGCTTCTATTAGCGAAGCATTAAGTTTTTACGGTTCCTCTCACGCCGAACGTTACAGCAGACAACGTTGTTTCATGTTTTATACAAATATATATATATATATATATATACATATATATGTTTATATATATATATATGTATATATACATGTATAGCAAATTCTGCCTTGGGAAGATGACCGACAGAAGGAGAAGAAGGCGGAAGGGCGGAGAGGGTGAAGATATATCTGTGATCTGGCTTCCTGAGTTAAAGACTATATGCGTGTAAATGCATGTATGCATTGAAAAGTGTATAGTAAATGGGGTTAGGGTATTAGACTCCTCCAAATGCAATTTCAAAAGATTCTGTGCAAATGTGCTCATCATGAGTGCCTCCAGTGTGGTAGCGCACACATAAAGACATTCGGTCTGCTCCAATGAAAGCTCCAGGCTGGCGGTGGTGGTGTAAACAAAGCCAAGAACAAATACCAAGGTCTCTCCCCCTCATTGCCGCTCTATCTCATTCTGCACCTCAGTAAAACCCGACTGTCTCTCTCCCACTGTCTCCCTCACATCCTCTATATCCACTTGTACACGTAGCTAGGAGCAAGTTTTCACAAGTGTTTTCGTCAATAACACCGCTCCTGATCTTTGGATTGAACCTCATGGATATATCTATTTGTTCAGCGTTACCACCACCGCCATCACCACCACGTACTACTGCTACAACTACAACCACCAGCAATGATGTTACGTGGCCGGCATCTGGGCCACCAATGCCGACACGTATATAGTGGCAATGGCAATACGGAGTAATTCACTTCCACCAATACATACACATACAAACCTAATACAGACGCACACACACACACACACAACCTCGCACTCGCACTGCTTGATTTAGAAGACGATGAATGACTCTGAAAGCGTGAACTTGAGCTCCATGCTGACCGCAATAAAATAAACTGGATCCATCCCTCCCAACATTCATTCCTACACACTCAACACGTCCACGGGCACACTTATTTATGCATGCTCAAATCAGATTGCCCACGAGCGACGAATTACGATCCAGATCTATCAGTTCAGCCCTAATGTCATCCTCTGTTCGCCCGAACTTATCCCATGGACTTTACATATGGGACAAGTGTAAGTTGGAGCCTGTCAAACTCACTGAGAGAATTGTGTTTTGAATTCCCGAGAGTCACTCGGGGATACCATTTGCCACACCATCATGGCCTGAGCCTATAACCGGATAAGTATGTACATGACATGAAAGGCCCCCACTTCACACAAACACATACATACATGCATACACACACACACACACACACACACACACACACACACNACACACACACACACACACACACACACACACACACACACACACACACACACACACGCACAATGGGTCTCAACGCATTGACTCGAGCATCCGACACCCATATCTACACATATATACTAACACACTACCAGGGTAGATCGTCCGTCAGCTTTTCCCATCAGATCATAAAATCAATTTTTTCTGCTCTCTAACGAGGCCAGGAGTCTGACGGTAGCCTACCCAATTGCGTATGCATGGAAGCCTTGTTTACAAAGCTTAATAACAACCTATAACTACGGCTTACTTAAATAAACAAACATACTGCCTTCGCATCCCGTCATTACCACCACCATGTTCGGAATGTACAGATTGAAAGAGATGGAACGGGGGAAGCGGTGGGCCAAGGAGAGAGAGAGAGAGAGAGAGAGAGAGCCTGGGCACAGAGTCCATTTAAGGTTCGAGCTCTTGTCTTTTGAATCCAAGGTGTCGGTACATTTGACTGACTGTCAGAGCACATGCGACTGATTACTACCGTCGGTGCATATATATGAGGAGTTGTTGAGAAGTTGGTCGTGAAGCACTGCGCAGAGTATGGTGGGTGATAGGACTAATTGAGAGACACGATGAGGGAATCTTTGGGGCGTCACATATGTTGGGTCCATATATGGCTGTCCTGTACGCGACTTTATGCTCTTTAGATACTAAGTAAGAACGAGTTTTCTGACGGGTGCCAGTAACTCTTTGAGACATATGACGGGGTTTTTCATTAAAACTTGTCTCACTCCATTAGCCACGTACACTGTGTAAGTTTCAAATTGAAACGAAGCGGGAGGAGCACTTACTATACATAGGATTTTAGTACTGTATACCTTCCCTACCTCCGCTGGTGTTCCTCCCTTTGAATATATGTAATACGAGGGAGGAATTGAAGATTCCTTTCACCGGCTTCCCATTCTCACCTGTAGCAGAACTTTTTGAAAGGAGTTGAAACTTTATGGAAGGCTCGTCATTATGAATCGCACAGTCGCAGTGGAGCGTATCATGTGGGGACATCGAGCGGTATGTAATCTCTTTGAGCTTACCCCATTTTACCAAGTAAGGGTCATGTTATTTTATTATTATGAGGCTCAAAACGTCCAAGGCTCAGGCACGACCTCTGCCTTGCCCACTGTAGTTTCTTGCAGAATACCTGGAAAATTACCTGTGTTGATTTACTACGTAAATGGGATTTTCCAATGAGGACCCAACCGTGTACTGGCTCAATTTGAGCTTGTTCGATGGTAGCAGGGCAGGTCAAGAGAGTCAAGCTATAGAAGAGTACCGCCGCTTTAACGGTTCATTCAAATATTACAAACCAAGTTGGTGGTCGTCCTTACGAAATATTGTCGTCGACACTCAGGAAGGGAACCGCATTATCTCCTATGGGGTGTCACTTGAGGATTCCTTGCGGCATAACATAATTGAATAATTGGCGTTGGAATTGATTAAGGAGATGGGGTAAAAAACACCAAGTTGCACATTGTGCCAATTCACCAAGGTTGCTCACGGAAGTACGTGTGACTGTGCTACATTTGAAGGATTTTATCTCTGTCGATGAATGATGACAGGGCCGGCTGACTAACTGATATGGAGATGAATTGCGGACATCCATGGCAATGATAATGGTTTTTCCTTTTATTCAAATATATGTAACCTTGGAATGAACCGTGACTTCCGGATGGATGGATTGATGGAACGTCAACAAGGTAATGGTTACTGTATTACTTCCTGTACAAGAGATCCTCGTGTCCGAGTTCACGGATGTCATTTCTCTATGAATTCACGGGAACATGGGCCAGTTTTTAAGAAGCAGACATATTTAACAATAGAGGAATAATGGCATCCTCATGCTCTCATAAATGCTCGATCTGGGGACGAAGGAGTAATTTGGTGACAATCCGTTTGCCGCGTACTTCGGTCGAAACACTAGCTGCAGAATGACGGATTTGATTCCGGTCCGTTCAACACAAGCATTCGACGGGCGGGGAGCCCGGACTTCTTTATGGCGCCTCTAATGAATACGGAGTGAGTGTAGCTCTGTGTAAAAACGGTATAAAGGACCATGCGAGCTGAGATTTTCTCGATTTTGTATACAATTCATATATTCTTTAATAATCATGTGATTTCTTACACGTTCATATCAATGATTCACTCAAAAATAAAAGAAAAAAGAACGAACAAAGAAATAAACAAATGCCGAATAACACTTTTTATCATGGTATAATGTGTAGGTGTATATATAAAATTTGTATAATATTTAATTACACGCTTTCTTAAAACAACTCCTCTTGTGGTTTGCCCTTTTCTTTGACTCACAAAAGAATTTTTTGCGCATGTCCGTGTCCATCTGTTAATAAATAATTAAAAGTGCACTGTTTAGCTTTTCGCGTTTACTCAGAAGTTCCTTTCCGACATCTAGTCCTTCTTCCTCGAACACTGCTGCTGTTCATAATAAAAAATCTATCTCGAAACCTCAATAATCTGCGCACAAAACTGTTCACAGAGGAGCTGGTAATATGAAAATTCTATGGACTTTGCTCCAAGTCT
>VYYI01002635.1:0-14282 GCA_021029175.1 Bilobella aurantiaca | reverse complement strand
ACCTATTGCATTAAAAAAAATCATTTTCGCCAATTATTATAGGTTTCACTTAATTGTCATCGAATTCAAAAAGTTGTGTTGACCACTCGTATAAGGTTAAAGCTATAATAATTTATATCATTTTTAAGTCCTTCAACAGTTGAGGTTCCGATTCATACTGCGTTAGTTTTGATGCGAGAGCCCTTAATGAGATTCTAAGGGTTCTCATGTACTGCTCAAATTGTCAAGGTAAGCTTCACACGGTTTCGGTCGTGAGGGTCTCGGATGCCTCCAGGGATACTGGCTTTAACTTTTCTGACAAGTCAGGGGCACGGCCCGAGCGAAGAAGGTTAAATTCCCTGGACAGACGGACAGGTAAGCGTAGTTTCGAAACTTTAGTTAAGGACCATGATCCAGTTTCCTGGAAGCAGAGCTGAGAGGGATTTGATGCAATACCAAAAAGATGCCTCCGGGGACGCTGCTACGTATTAATAAGAAGAAACTTGTCCGTTCCCCTGAATCAACGTTTCTGCAGCGAAGTTTCCAAGGCTAAATTGACTGTTGACCCTGTTTAAGTGATACAGGCCGCATTCGAGCTGTGAGAGAACAGTGTATCCCTGCTATAAGCTCTGACTCCATTTTGAATTTGCCTGAGAACGGTTGTAAATTTTGAATCAAGTTGAACTTAACACAAAAAAGTTTTGGGAAACTTTGTAGCGCAGCCCTTTCTAGATGGAGTTCGAGAAAGGTGTAGTACAAATGCGAAAACTTTGAAAAGCGCTAACTCTGATACTATTTGAACAAAGCACTTTTACCCATACACTCAAAGGGCTAATGAAGCCTAAAACTTTTTCGATGAACTTTTTATGAGAGTATCAAAAAGTTAGAGTTACTACAAAATAGGCTATCGATAGTCTTTTATAGTGAGATTGATATTGATCCACGATTAATACATTTAAGGGCTTCTCATTAGCCTCACCTACTTTGAGGTAAATTACATACCAAATCTATTTTTGCAATACATTTTTTTTACATAACAAAAGACTTTTTCCTGGAAAAAGCTTTACTCGTTTTCTCTATTTTTGAATTTTTTTTTTTGGAAAGTTGCACACCTCATCAATTCTCATTTAGAACTGTAAAACCTATTGCATTAAAAAAAATCATTTTCGCCAATTATTATAGGTTTCACTTAATTGTCATCGAATTCAAAAAGTTGTGTTGACCACTCGTATAAGGTTAAAGCTATAATAATTTATATCATTTTTTTTTTTTGGAAAGTTGCACACCTCATCAATTCTCATTTAGAACTGTAAAATACCGGTGCTATACTATTCGGAACGGTATAAATGTAAGGAAATATAGCTTTGAATTTACAGGAGGATGAAATTCTTACATCATTCAATAGCGTTTGTGGTATGGAAATTAAATGCGTTTGGTGAAAGGATTCCATGAAATGAAGTTTCGGTTTCATTATGAACAAGATTGAGTGGCATTTGACTCTACGCAAAGGGCAAAGAAACCACTTAAAAGAAACTTGCGTCTGGTTAATTTTGAAACATTTTCTGTAGGCAAAACTTATTCATTTGCTAATTGGCTTTCTCCTCCAGGAATTCGCTCATTGATTAATACGCACTTTCTACTCAGGCTTAGTCTTATTACTCCAATTACTCAAATTTTTACATGAGCATTTTTACA
The DNA here is from genome assembly GCA_021029175.1 of Bilobella aurantiaca. Lineage (NCBI taxonomy): Eukaryota > Metazoa > Arthropoda > Collembola > Poduromorpha > Neanuridae > Bilobella > Bilobella aurantiaca. The sequence goes on along the minus strand of VYYI01002635.1, from coordinate 12,608 downwards.
TAGTTGTAGTTCAAAGTAAATGAACTGTAAATCAAGTGGATTTGCCAGACTAATTCCTTTCGCTGAAACCATTCCGGTCAATTTCACAGAAAAAAAAACTCCTAAAAGTGGAGATAAAAAAGGCTAATTAACATGAAAGAAGTTGTTTCATTTACAAACGCTTTTCTTGTAGAGAGGAAATTCTTGTGCGACAATTGATTGAAATGAAGAAATAATTAGATGTAGATTCACGAAATTCATTCAGTTAATTCAATGCAAAGGACGACTAATTTAGAGACGAAATGCGTTGACTGTCTAAACAAAACATACTTGTATTTATTCCAAACATCTTAATTTTCAAAATACGTGAGATGCACTGCTCATAAATAAAATGCGAATAAGACAAAAAAAAAAGTTTCTGAACGCTTCTTCCAATAAAGCGTCCAACAGGATTTTAGCTCAACAACACACTAAATGATTTTTAAATTATTATCCAGAATAGTACATTTCCAATTAATAATTAATTGCTGATGGTGTTGCCTGAAAATGTATACAAAAAAGAGTGCTAATTGTTGCTATTGAATTTAGGTTGTAGTAATTTTATCTTCGAATTAAGTAAGAGTTATTTGGTTATTTAACTTATTTCAACTTCTCGATTCAAATTTCGAGAAGCCTTCATTATGGTATAGATCGATTTGAATTCGTGTTTCATTGTCAGAATGTTGCTGATAATTCCGCCTTGGCATCCCATTCGATTTGTTCCAAAGCCAAATGTCCAATTGTTTCAACTTTGATGCGTTCAGAATCGGAGAAAGCGTTCTGGAGATGATGAGATTTTGCAGAGAATCCATTAGCCTGCAGAGACGCAAAGTCCCAGTCGATCATTTGTTCCTGAACCACTGGGCAGGGGGCCAAGCGTTGTAAAGACTTTTTCCAAAGCATTTTACGAAGACTTCGAAAGCAGCATACTGCCAAGAAGATTATTGGAGAAAGTAAAGTGGTATTTCTGTCTCTCTGAATCTCTCTTCACAAGGACTTTCTCCGACCCTCTTTCAAACCCTCTCATAATATGTATCATTCTAACTTGAAAAATGATCAAGGGCCCTCGATGTGGGCCACTGAAATTGTGGGCTAATCAGCAGGGCCCATCAGCAGGGGACCACGACGACAATGACGCTTCTCATTTTAATGTCAAGTGTAACTGAAAAGTTGAAACCTCCCCCTGTCAAGGGCCTCTAATTCAATTTCCCAGGCCCTGAATAGAGAAGGGAAAAGTGAGAATTGGAAATAAAATTGCGGCCACCAACCAATTCAAATGAATTACTCACGGTTTTGCTTTTCTTTTCTCTTCTGTCAGGGCAGCCACCGTTGGAAGGGCACTTTTAAAAGGCGTCAAATTAAATGGGAAAATAGAAGTTAAGTGAAAGTGTGCGCGTGAGGGAATATTAGAAGTTGAATGGAATCAAAATGGGGCCTTGAAAGGGGCCAGAAACGTCAAATCGAGGCGCGAAAGGGCACATTCCCCTTGTCAATCCACATCTCATTACGACTGGTTGCACTTAGCATCTGCTTCTGTCTCCTGCCCTCACACACGCTCCAATGAGCGCCAACCTTTGAATTCTAACGAGTCATAATTTGAAACAATTGAAAAACCAAATCTAGGGGCTTTTATCTAGAGCAAAAAAATCAAATTGGCAGTTTTCATATTCAAAATTCAACAAAAGAAGGAATTCAGGGTTTGTGAATTTTTAAGGAATAATTTCAAACTTCAAGTCAAACTGACAAAGGCATAATAATGTAATTCAGTAGAATAAGAAACAAATAGTTGTTACAATTATAAAGTCAAATTAACAAAGTTTGTTTATATTGAATGGGTTTTGTTAAGAAGTTTGGATCTTAAGTCTTCAAAAGGTGACAGATTTGGAAACGTTTATTTTAATCTTGACCTTTGACTGTTCCTTTGTTTTAAAAACGGACGTAGATATGGATTGGTGGAAAAAGTTGTTATCCTTTTGAACCGCTTAAAGGAGAGCCTTACATTGTTAACTTTATTTCCCCTTAATTCTTCAATACTTTAGAAGACGAAATAATAAAATTAGCTCAAATTTTCAAGAGTTCTCGTAAGGGTCTCAAAGAGGTCACAACTTTGTTAAGAAATCGAGGTTTGAAGGAGGTCCTTATGCTTCCTTTGACATAGTGATAAAATCAATTGGTTGCATATTGTAGAAGTTATGAATTTCCAGGCGATGGCACTCTTTGAAAGTTCAAGGAACCTCCTGACGGGACACACAGAGAGCAATATATTATGTAAGAAATAATTTTTCAGTTCACGGTCACGATAGTCATTGTGAAACTGTCGTGTAACTCACGATTGTTTAAGGTTAATTTGAAGAACTTTCACGCAATTTTTTTCTTCAAAAATGCCCTACCGGAGAGGGGTACCTGGATATAAGTGTGGTGAAATGTGGTGTGTTAAAGTGTAATTTAGATTTTGAAGGTTTCAATTTGGTTTTTCTAAGTATGCACAGCCACCCATTGGGCTAATCGACATGGTACAGCTATAAAAAAGTAGGATATTTAATTTAAAATTATTGTTATAACAGCTGCGCAAAGAGGCTGTACTAGTATAGGAAGCAAGAAAATTTTAAACAAGAACTATAACAAAGTCATCACTTGACCTTCGTCTAATGATTTTATAGATTTGCAAAAAATCTCTCAAGTCTGATGCGACTTACTTTCTCCTGCTGATTTATTATTTGTGAAAAGAGGACAAATTGGAATTGTTTTGAGCTAGGCTTAGAAAAGTATAGAGATTACAATGGTATTAAATTCCCTCTAGATGCTAAAACGTGTGGGAATGTGTGGTTGGGTGGGGAAAATGTGAAAGTAATATCAAATGTTGACTTGCTTCCTCGATCATTTCACATTTCCAAAATAACTTCCTTCTAGTCAAGCACATTTTTGCATTTTCACAGGCTTGCCTTCAAGCATCTTGAACCTGAAATCTCCCTTAAGGTACTCCGTGGCTTCTCGTTTCGACATTGGCAGATAACGCTCTCGAAATTGACTCTATTCTTAAGTTATTGCAAATTCTTATGGCAGAGAATCAATCATTATTTCGTCCCTGCGAAGAAAGTCAGAACTTTCCCTGCGGCCTCACCATGAGAAAGCTCCAAAAACCGCAGGGAGAGCGAGTTAAAAAAATCATTTCTCCCTCCCACGCCAGATATACTTTCTCCGCATTCCGAGAGATTCTTTCGAAACGTCTCAGCAAAATTTGTATTTCTATTTTCAAGGCAATGCGATACCGGATCATATATTTCTGGGTGACATCTCGGGAATATCATAAATTGAAATCACAATTCTGAAATTTTGAAATTTTGGAAATGTGCTCCCAAAATGACTTTCACTTCCGGTCTAGACATTATACCCGATTCAAATTGTACAACTCTGAATGTGATAGCTGAATTCGGAGTGAAAGTCAAAGGGCATTCCTGATGTCATGGAATTTGAGTAGTGGATGACATTGTAGATACCTGAAGGCTTCACACACTTCATATTTCCCACTACTCCAAATGGATAGGAAATTCCATATTCCGATCCACTTCACACTCACCCAGACAAATTCAATATCTTTCTAAAAAAAAAAATTTTTTAGTTTACTAAGGGAAAGGCAAGTGGAATATTACTCACATTCCAATCATATCAATTTCTAATCATCACAACTCATCATCCATTTATTTTCAAGAGTTTTTCCTATCAGAGAAATTGTATACCAACAAAAGAAGGAGAAAGCACACAATAAATTTTATGGTAAACAACGTTCATCTTATGCTTTTATTTAGATATTAGTTGGTTCTTATTACAAAGAACATTCGTCACGCCTTTCCGAGTATTTGTATGGATCTATTTGTCTAATAAACTCGTTTTCTTTCTAAATAACGTAATCCAGTTTCGTCTAAGGGGGGCAAACCAGGTGACATCAGGAGACTTATTTTTAGGGGGAAAATTCTAGTCGTACTAAATTATTTCCTAAATCAGCTATAGATAAATCTATGCTTTATGTTTATGATCTTAGTTAAATACAAGAGGAAAATAGTAACTTCTGATTATTTTTTAATTGTTCTGCCCTCCTGAGATTTTAGTTTAAGAGAAATTGTTGTTGGTTATTTCTTAATTAAAGAGCCCACATTTCCCTTACAAACGTAGACTCTATTATAATTTAAGGCACTTCACAAAGTAGAAATATTGTAGATGATAAATGGTGTGAGGAACATTATAAATTCAACTGTTTTTTTTGTTCATTTACTGCTCAGCGTTGTTCCACAAAGCGCCTCAGAAAAAGCTAATGGTGCAGACACCATTTGCCCGATGTTTACTTTCTGCTGAAATTGGAATGAGTTTCATGAATTTCGCTATTAACTGCTTATGTCGCCGACGACATGCTGGAACGGTGTGAGCATATGGTATGTATCGACCAGAGTGGTTTTTGTTGCTTCTTTTTGAGTCAGGGGTGGAACACTGGTGAAAGTTTATTTACGTCCCGAACTCTATAAACTCGAACCATGTCATGCCAGAGGCGACGGAGGTCAATGAATAATTGAAAAAGGAAAAGGGGCCTGGAATACAAATTAGTCCGTTGCGGGCCCTTAGGATGACACTTCGCAGCGTCGGCACCTTTGTCAGAAACTAATTCTGCGTAGCTGAAATTTCATGCACTGGAATCCAGCGAACTTTCACTTTCACAAGGATTTGTGCGTTTCCCTCTTTTTTGTTTTCTCTTTGGATGTAAAAATTCAGGGCTCCGGCAGAGTTTCGTCCCTTGACCGTCGGTCGGGCCCTTTATTCATGGCCATGTCACCTCCTGGCCAGCGTAATATGAAGGTCAAAGTTGAAAGTGGTACACGTGACCTGAAGAAGGGCCGAGAGGAGTATGACCGGAATATGCGAGAATATGCGGAAGAGCCTTGGCGTTCCCTTGTTGTTTCCATGCTGCATGGCAGCCGGATGTTCCCCTAAAAAAGAAGTAAGGAAGTCATAATGAATGGAGATTCTCTGAAACTTTCCCTTTCTTTTGCTACCTGTTTTATGAATAATGGAAAAAGTTGAAATGGGGAAGATGAAACAAGTAAATAAGGGCTCCCAGACCTCCTTTTCATAAAACTTGAGAAAGAATCTCGGAAATATTATTTTCTCCTTAACCTTTTATGCCCAAAATTCCTTCCGCCCGGAATTTAAAATCCGGAATGTTACGCATAATTAGTGCCTGGCAGGGGACTTTCACTTTTTCATAATGAATGCGTTTTGAAGGCTTTCTTTTGTCCAAGTTGCTCCTCTGCCTTTTAAACAATGAGAAGCAATTGTCTGTGGAGTCGTGACGTGTCACAATTGGATTTAGCGAGTGAAGGGAGAAAGGGACTTGAGCTAAATTGAGTTAAAGCTCGATTTGGTGGGAGCATTGACTGGATTATGATTCTGAAAGGGCTTGGAAAGAGAAAGTGCGGCTCTCCCTTAACAAAATGGGCCCTTTTAGGAGGCCTAAGTCCCCCTGTCATGACAGTTGGAGGAACGTGACTTACGATCATAATTGCCGAATCATGAAAAAATTGTTACTGGGAAAGAATTTCAAAATCCACTGCTCACTTCTTGGTGAGAAAGCGTGGGATTGAGTGGATTTGATGCTTTGTGGCTCACGAAATACCATTGTTTTCAGCGTCGAAAATGAGCGAAGGAAGGTGCTGTGTTAGCTCAAAATAATTAAAACTTCTGAAAATTGAATTAGGAAACGGTCCTTCATCTTCGCCCTTAGAGATAGAAATCCCTTAATTTTGAAATTTGAATTTGGTGCATATACAGTTCTCTTACGTCAAGGAAGTGTTCCAAATAATTTTTTTTACAAAAAAAACTGCAAAAGATATTTTTGAAATAATTGTTACATGAATATTTGTAAAGAAACTTTTTGAATTATGTCACTTTAACAATGCACTTTGAGAACACAGATTTGCGTTTCTATTCAATTTCCCCCTCCTTCGAATAACAGGAGGCCTATTCTTTTGTTTAGACTGGGAAAGTTTTCCGGCGTAAAAACGTCGACGAGAGTGTTGTGCATTATTATTATTACTTTTATGAGAGTCTTTGTTCACGAGCCGGAGAAAGTAGAAGTGAGGATCGTGACATTTGGGAAGGCCACAAGGGAGGGGGCCCTTGGAAGAAAAAAGAAAATCGGCAAATGAGTTTCCACGGAAATCTTGAGATGTTGGACCCAATGGACTCGAGATTAGGTTTAAAGGGGAAAAGGATTGTAAGGTAAGCTTCCAGGTGAATGAAGTCGATATGGGGGTCCCTTCATTCTGCCGGGAACAGATAAAGAATCGCTCAATTTCTAGGGAAGAAAAGACTTTCAGATTGATTTTTAGGACGCTGCTGACATACTTTCTTGAGGGAGAGAGAGGAGGGAGAGGGATTAATTCGATCTGGGGTTTGAATTTTTGCGGGCGCTTTGATGGACTCGCATTGTACTTTTAGATCGGTAGTGTAGGCGAGCTGACGCGGCTTAAATCGATTTAAAGTTTGGATTTCATAAATATTTAGATAAATATAACTTTCTCCCGTCTCCGCTTACCGTTGAGCACATGAACTAGAACTGATGCAGACTCCGAATTTGAAGGCGAGCATGTATAGTTCCCCGAATCAGACTTTTCTGCCCGAGAAATTAAAAGACGTGACGTTCGGGTTTGCTTTTCCGTCACTACGTTAATTCCTGAAAAGGAAATGTTATGAAATCATTAACAATCACCCTGTGATTTCAATGGAGAAAGCAGAAACAAATGTAACAGAGTGAAAAGCCATTTCAAAATATTCCTCAACTGGAAACCAAATTGTTTCGGGAGTCGTTCTAAAAGGAAGTAAATTCCGGGAATCTGTAATTTGAAATTCTTGAGATGTTTGTGCAACCTTTTGTCCTTTGAAATATACTTATTGGGGAGAAAGTTGAGTGAAAGCGGGGCGTTTGGGCCCCTGAATGTTGAAATTGTGCTGCAAGGGTCTATCCATTGTAAAACAATCATTTACCTCCCCGCTGCGAGTAATTGATTACACGACTCCCATGGTACCAGTAGATGTAGGTGGGAGGCTCCGGCGTCTGACGAACGATACAGGTAAGATTGATGTCACTGCCACTCTTCAAGTGCAGCTCTGAATTTCCCAGGATTTCGGCTTGTGATACTGAAAATTGTCGAGACAAATGGTGAAAGTAAGATTTTAAGTTTGTACGGAAACAGGAGTGTAGAGAAAGCGCGGCGGTCTATTTACACCAACGAAGAAGCGACTCGGAGAAAGTAAATTTCCCATGTCCCCGAGAGAAAGTACGACGCTTAAGCGACATTTCTCAATCTAATGACCATCCCCCGATTACAATTCATTCCTTCACACAACGGAGGCCCTTTAGTAAACCCACAAAAACATTATTCCTTTCTTTCCCATTAGGCTACCTTCGTGGAGGGCCCTCCTGTTTCGTATGCATAATGCACTTCCCGCCCAAGTATGTCATTAGTTTCAGCCACTGGAACTCCAGGCCTGGCAATGGGCTAGAACGAATTTTATACCTCTTAATGTGTCACATTTCCTTCTGCCAGGTCTCCCTTCCAAAATTCCTCTTACTACGTTCATTTTCTGGGAAACCACTACTCCTATACTTTGCTACTTTAATCAGAGGAGAGAACATTATAAGCGCAGAAGGAAATCGCTGCTTTCTAGTAACATTCCAGCGGGGCCTTCATTGTGAGAAGGGTGTTTTAAATACATGCTTTCGAGCCCTTGAAAGTTGTTTAGGACGAGTAGACACTTGAAAATAGGCGTATTCTGCTGGTTGAGGAGGCTAATGAAATGAAGCCTAATGGGAGCGGCACGTGCCGAAGGATGCGTTGCCGGAGCTCTTGAAAATAAGATGTGCTTTTGAAGTGAAAGGAGTTTGTAGCGTGCTGACTAATGTGGTTTTGGAGGAGTGCATTTATTTATAATCTGGGATTAACATTCCTGCTTTCTCCGCTATTTGAAGAAGGAGGCGAGAGAGATAGACTAGGAAAAATGTCTCAAGGGACGAGTGACTTAAGGACGGAAGGCTCTGCGTTTTGAAGAAGGAAATAAATAAGTGTGCGGGAGCGTTTGTGGCTTTGAGAGAGGGATATGCCTTCAGAGGAGAAAACAAATCTGCTTTCTCTCAGAAGTTGAAGATGGAGAAAGTCAATTCAAGGAAGCCGGGAGAGAAGCGCGGCTAATGCTAATTTAATTTTCGGCTGCGCAAGGGAAAACTAAAACTTTTTGAATAAATATTTATAATAAAAAAAAAGTTCTGGATTTTTTGGTTGGAAATAGTGTTATAAAAAACACACAGATTAGTTACAGAGAAATCTCTAAAAAAAAACGTTCTCACCAATATTTTCTAAAAATAAATGTAAACAGTATTTGTGTTCGACTGATCACTCATACCTAATTGTACAGATGCCTCACACTTGTACAAAAAAAAATCTTTCATGATGCAATTACGCTTTGGAGGTTAGTTCCCTGCCTGACCTTGTTCGCGTGATGAACCGTGAAAAGCAAAACGTTTTTTTGGGTGATTTGTCCTATTTTTATCCTACCATATCGGTCATGTGTGTCGTTGGATAATAAATAAGTTCCGCGTTGTTCTACTATAATACATAGTTATTTTTAGTAACAGTTTTCAGCCAATCTAGCAAAATTATGGCAAAATTCTAGTCTAAAAAAATTTCTCCACTCTTTCAATTGAATTTAAATCTAATATTGCAGTGAAATTTAGTAAAAGTGGTGCATTTATGCACTGCATGGTAGACTGTGTACAAAATTGCTTCTTTTTATCGACCGAAACTTACCAACAACGCTGAGCTGGAATGCCATGCTTATTTTAGGTTCTGTGCTAACCTGAAAAGAAGACATTCAGATTAAAAACGGTATCATTATAATAAATTATTTTAAATTTGATTTTTAAAACTATGTTTGCCTTTTTTAAATACACAACTAGACACTTCAATTAACTCCTAAATAATACTTAATATGCTTTATATGCCAAAGCATTTTTTTTACTTCATATCACTTATTTTTTATTTCAAAACCTTTGTTAAATTTAATTTAAGCAATCGTCTATTTGCTATTCTAATTTTATATTTAGAACCAGTCGGTCAAGTAGTGACTTCGAATTTGGTCCTCAAGTAATTTTGTATCATAAAAATGCTCTGATTTATAAAACATTAAAATATGGTCCACTTACTTGACACTCAAAAGTTCCGGTGTCTCTAATTTGAGGGGAACTAATTTTAAGTGTCCACTCATCCGTGCCATCGGAGTGAAGGGACTGAAACCGTTGATCACCAGTATAAGTCAAAATTCCCACGGTTAGGATATGAAGATCACGTTTCCGGATCCAGGAAACCTACAAAGTTTTCAATTTCGTCCAAAATTAGTAACGCTATTCAGAAAGAATGTAATTATGGTGCGGAAACTTAAGCTCATTTCGTACGGATTCTATTTTTTACTCAGCGTTCGTCTCCTAAAATTTGGCCTTTCAATTTCAAAATTTTGGAAAGGAGAAAACAAAGGAGGGTGAGCATTGAGAGCCACCATAAGACTTAAGTAGCGAAGAGGTCCTTAGACCTTTCTTTGTGTAAATGAACTCTTTTGAGAGAGCATTATTCCAAGGGCGGAAGCATTTTTGGGCCTCTAAACCTATTATAACTTGACTTAAGCTTTTATGATGAAGGATTTTTCATCCATTAGTATTGTACCTCAAGGAAGGGAGAAGATAGGAATGTTCCTTCCGTTAGACGATAGTTATAATGTCTACTTCCCAGAAAGTTACAAATTTTCGTCTAGAACCTCCCATGATGAAGGTGTAATTTTCTCCTCTTCATTTCTTTCTCTTCTCGTCGTTTGCAAAGAAATGCTTTCACTTCTCACACTCAATTTCTCTCTCACTTTCTCCTGGATCGGTAATTTCAGGCCCAGAATCCTTAACCATTAAACTTGATCCTCCTCAAATTTCTTTTTTTTTTCTCCAGCTCCCTTTAAAACTTTTACTTTTCAATCCCTTTTCTCCCTATCTCCACCATCTTCTGCCACCCAGGGAGGCACTTGACTAATTAGAATAAAATGGTTCGCCCATTAGCCGAATCTAAAGCCTCATCTTCTTGATTTTTCCAACCTAAATGGAAAGTTCCTACTCCAATGCCTGAAGAGAAAAGTCAAGAGGACTTTTTTTTAGCTTTCGCTACCTGAGCCGATGTCTCGGATTACGGTTACGAGAGCTAATTAGGAAAGGAGAAAATAAATTGGTGAAAATATTTTCGTGTATTTTATAATGTTAAAAAAAGCTACTTTCGAAGGTGCTCAGCCGCCTGGAAAATTGGAGCATTATGAAGTTGTGGAGATTGAAAAATTTTGGTTGTAAGTAGGGAAATGTAGTAAATGACTTACGGCTCGATCCCCCAGATTGCGAACGCGGCAGTGAAGATAGGCCGTTTGGCCCACTGTGGTCGTAATGTCTCGCTTTGTTGAATTCTCAAAGTATGGCTTGGCAAAGGGCTGCTCCCAAAATCCGCCAGAGAGATAATTCTTCCGCCCAGAAAACGTTCCTAGCGTAAAGTCAAAGGGATCCATTAAAATTATGCAAAATCTCCATCTTCCTTAAACTCCCCCATTCATTTTTCATTTTAATGCACTCCTACAACAATGGAGAAAAGGCTTAAGTGTGCCACACATGCCTATAATCATAAGAAAGTTTACGTATGAGATCCAACTTTTAGCATAAAGGCTCCTCTTCCTCTGACCTAGGGAACTTTCTCCAGCCTCGTGATAAATTGCAGTTTGTCACGACCAAAGTACAGCGAAATATTATCCGCTTCATACTTGCCGAAACAGGTACTAACACATCACTCTCCCGCTCGTTTGTGATAATTGACTAAAAGGTGTTTTTGCTGATCTCTGTTTTGGTTCTACGATTTATAGTGGAGCTGTAAAGTCTGTTCTGAACCGCCTCTCCTTAAAATTGGATCCCTCAACCTTATAATTCGCGTAAAGCTGCTTTGTATTAATAAAAGATTTTTCGGTCTCCAGTAATTTAACGCTGCTTTAAATCCCCTTCTCCCGAAAGAGGCCTAATTCCTGGAGCCGCATCTGCTTATACTTGACTATGTTTCATTTTCTCCAGCCGCTCATTCCCTCAAATTCTCTTAAGGGAAAGGGCCTCCAAAAAGTTTTTAAAAACCTCGAGATTTACAGCTAGTTGTCAGAACATTTTATTACTTTCTCTCGAAGTGCAAAGGAGTTTAGCCTTACTTTCTCCGGAGTGCTATAAGGGCCTCCAAGTCCTTATCTTGTTACCATACAAGTCCTCCTTCCTTCTCTTATCAAGATTTTCACTACCTTCCACGACTCAAAGTGACAAAAAAGTTCTCAACTTTTGGGAGAGAGGGGACTTAAGATGGGGAATCGGATGTAAAAGTGATAAATTCCACACTTTCTCCTTAACTTAAAAGAAAGATTTGGAAAGAAAAAGTGGTGAAAGCTGTCCGCTCAAATCACACGCATGGGAACAATATTATTCAAAATGGTGGTCGAGCAACGACGTACGGCTCTGTGTTAAGGGCCCCCAACGAAATGATCAGCTTATCCTTCGGTCATTACTCTCGGATGAAAAAAGAAAGAGTTGCATATAAGCAATTTGCAGAAAAAAAAGAATGGCGAGAAGGGACGGGAATGTTTAAGACGAAGCTTAATTTTATTCTAAAGCTTCCCTCAAGGGCCCATATGGAGAAAGAAAAGAATTTCAATTTCGAGCTACTGTCTTAATTGCTTCAAAATAAATAATGGGGGCGGATTTCCTGGAGCTGGGCCCTTTGCAAATTGTTTTTTGTTTAAATAAGAAAAGACTTATAATAACCATTAGTGCCACGAAATGTATGGAAATTTTTTGTATCGCCTTTTGTAAACCTATTGTAAGTAAATGAATGGGCAACTGTAAGAAGAACAATTTAAAACAAGGTTTAGAATTATTATTGCGCGAAAATATTTTCGCAGAATTATTTTGCAAGATAGAATTGCTGGATTTGGTCCATATTTGGAATCTTAAATCATGTTGCGGTAGAGCAACTGCCGTTGAAGCGTGTTGAATTTGTTGAAAATAGAAGCCAGAGGCAAGTGTGCGGATCAATTGAATAATCAAAACAAGACACCCGAGCGAAAGGAAAAATAGGTTTGGAATGAAGATTGGGTTGACAATTCTATTTCCAAGACCCAAATCATTTCCGTCTTGTGCAGTCAAATATTGACGAAAGTTGGAAAGAAAACAGATTGAAAAATTGGCACTCCAGGCAAAGAATTTCAAAGTTTTTCGGTTTTTTTTTTCGTTTTTTTCATCCTCCCTCCTAATATTATGAGACTTTAGTAGGGTGTATGGGGGGTGTTACTCGCAAGAATCTCTATGTTAAACCGATATGAGAAAAAAACCCTTTTTTCCTCCCACTTTCAAAACTCAAACCTCTCCTAGCCGACCCCCGAGAGCCGACCCCTCAAAATTCGAACCTCTTCTAGCCAATCCTAAACCGCTCCTACAAGAC
>VYYI01002634.1:0-14286 GCA_021029175.1 Bilobella aurantiaca | reverse complement strand
TTTAATTTGATTATTCAATTAGTAATTAAAATTGTAAAAACGTTTTAAATAATTAAAATTAATCAGCAGTAGTCTATTTTGAAGATAAACGGCTCAAAAAATTGGGCCATTAAATTTGAGAAATTTTATAACCAAGACCAGTCGTGAAGTTTATCCAATTGTAAACTCTAATTTAGATTTGAGATTTTTGTCAAAACCATCAAATCGAATTCTCTAATTCAGATTTCAGTTTCAGAAACGAAGTATATACGGTGAATTCAATAAATCCTGTACACTCGCACCGCAAAAAGTTTTTTTTAAACCAATTTTAAATAAAAATTAATCTTGGATTTTGATTTCCAAGATCTAAATCATCATGAAATTAATCCGATTATGTTAGGATGATTTTTGAGGTCCTTCTTGAAGACATATTCTCTAATTTAGTTAAGTTAAAGCTATGAATTTTAAACCTATGTTAGTTTTAGTAAACAATTCTGTTTGTACAAATTGTTCTGAAGGAAATTACAAAAAGATAAAATGTTAATAACTAAAAAAATTTTCATACTCAACTTCCCGCATACCGCCGGCAAGTGGAGACAATTTGTTATTGTTTAAATCAAAGTTTCTAAATAAGTCCTTTGATCAATATCAGCAATTATTTGCTCTTGACACGTCTGCAGAAGCCTCTTAGCTGTAGAACATGTGACAGGATTTACTAAAGCCATGCTTATCAAATTTTATAGCTGGCACCTAAATTGAAGTAGTTGAAGGCAAATTGTTGCCAATTCAAATTTATCCTTGTAAAGACTCTGCGGCAATCAATTTTGTACACTTTGCACTTCCAGAAATGTTGAAGAAGTTAAAAGATTCACGAGTCGAAGTTCTGTGTTCTAGATTTGTTTCCCTCATTTGTATTGCGATCTGTCAATTATACCATTCTATCAATATTAGAAACAATGCGGGTACATAAAAAAAAAGTTTTATAAGCGTATAAAATCCCCATTAAATTATTGTGGGTTCAATGAGTTGCTACTGCTTGCTTTGAAAAAAATTGCTATGCAATTGCTCTTGACACGTCTGCAGAAGCCCCTTAGCTGTAGAACATGTGACATCCGAGATAAGCTATCTTAGTTTTTTTTAAGTACTGACAACACTTAACTTATCGCTGAGAGTTGAAGTAAAAGACTTCTCTACATTTCTATTTCCAAAACCAATTGCTATCTTAGCATATTTGTGTGGACACTCTGTTTGTAATTTGTTGTTTTTAGAAATAAGCGTTGGATCATGTTCATCTACATTGTTCGACAGTAAGAATTTCATATATTAAATATGCAAAAAGAAAAGTCATAATACGTTAGGTCAAGTTACTTGAATTTATCAAAAAAGCTTACTGCTGTATAGTTTTAAAATTACAATCATAACTATTACATAGCTTATAAAGTCTGAGCAATTTAAAAAAAATACTGGTAAATAACTATTAATTTACTCTCTTTTTTTTTACTTCTCTTCTAAATTTGATTTGATCTGCGCTCGCTAATATCAAACAAACGCATTGATTGAATGATTGATAATTTTTATTTGTAGCGGTGAGTGCCAAAGCAACCTAACTAAAATGATTCTACCTCCAACTGAAGATGTGCTAACAGAGCACGGGAAGGTTCAGGTGATTAAAAACGATTCACAAATTCTTCTTTAGTGCGCTCCTAAACATATTTTATTTTTTAAGGCGAAATTACTTGGAGCTCATTTCAGAGATGTTAAATTTACGAAAGCAATTAGCAGCGACTACCCTAGATGCGTTGAAACTACGCAACACATTTTGTCTAAATCAACATATCCAGAAGTCAAAAATTTGGAAATTGAGCTTGATGAGAGAATTCGTGAAAGGGTAATAAGAGACAGTTATAGGAACTCAATAATACAAATAAAAAATTATTAATAGTAATATTACCTATGTAACTTAAAATTATTATTAAAATTACATACATATATGTATAAAATATATAATAGGTTCAATATTTCAGAATACTTATGCTTTAGTAAACAAGTTGTCAAATTGTTGCGTTTTAAGAATCTAGGACAGTTCGAAGGTGGGAGTGTGCGTGACTTGATGGCTTACCTTGCAGAACAAATTTTTGTTGAAAAAATTCCACATTTGAAAGTGGAATTTATTGGAAACCAACCTGCTGCCGAAATGTCAGCAAAAACAGAATCATTCCTCCAAGTAAGTTGTGCCAAATTTTTAAGGTTTGAGCTATTAACCTAAAACTAACTTTACCAGTAAATTTTTTCAGGATATTTTTGACATGGTTGACAAAACGGAAGCCACGGAAGGTTCGATTCTTGTAACATCTCACGGCTTTTGTCTACTTTTCCTTGTCGATCATTTACTGACTTCAGAGAAATATGAGCTTCGTGGTGCAACCGAAATTATTGCTAAAATTGCCCCCAACACAGGATATATTAAATTATCCGCTGGAAAGTTACCAGAAGGTCAAAAGTCACAGCGACGGAAAATTGAAGTTTTAGAGGAGCACAATATTTCACATCTTGTCTCACTACCGCAAGGAGACGACATTGCTTCCGCCGCCAGAGGGACTAAATTTGAGGGTTGCATTCATCAATAAGCTTATATCCAGTTCAAGATTTATGAGTTTATCAGAAGCCAAAACGGCCCGCTGCTAGACAGAATGATTTTGTGCTTTAGGTTTATGTGTCTCGTTTGGTATCATCACTACATTAGTTTTCAGTAATTTAAATCTATCAAAAGACAAAAACTTATTTATAATAAGCTAGTAAATTTTGCGCTGAGTTTGACCTCAAACCACCCCACATACCAACTTTATTCATGTGCAAAATATGGCGCATGAAACTCCAGCGGTATGCGTAGTGGATTTAAATGTTGAATTATGGCCATTGTGACAATTGAACTCTGATCCTGAAAATTATAAAAAAAAAAATGGCTAAGAACTATGTTGAGTCAGTAAACTCAATTGTGATTTGAATTAGTTAATTACGATAAACAATTAACAATGATTAACTTTTAGATGTTGAGTCTTACACGTAAATGGGGGTTCTAAAGTACGCCGAAGCTAATTATGACTTTCATTTTGCTCAAAAAATTCTAATTAGTTAGTTATGATTATCAATTGACAATAATTAAACTATGGAGAAGTTGAGTGAAGCTAACAATAACCTCTAGTTGGCTGAAAACCAATTTCTAATTAGTTAATTATGATTAACAATTGACAATAATTATCTTTTTGAAGTTGAGTTTTACATATAAAAGAGCGCTGATGCTATCCATGAACTTTAATTCTCTAAAATACGCTTGCAGATTAATTACTTATGATTAAAAACTAAAAAAAAATTAACTTTCTTTCTTAATTTCTGTCTTATTTTTTTGCCAAATTAATTCAATTTTAACTGTTGTATGCAATTAACAAAATTGCATTTGTATTTTTAAAGACAGTAACACTGAAATAATTGATATTTATTGAATAATTTTCATTTCAAAATCTTCTCAAAATCCGTGCATTCAGTATATAGAGACATTTTTAGAAAAAGCAAATTCAAGTTTGCGCCTTTTAAGTTGCCTACAACCTAGGCATTCTTTTTTTTTATTGAGGTAAAAAGGTAAAAGTACTCTTAGAAGGATTATGGGGTTAATTCAACTAATTCCTTTGTGATTTCTCTGAAAAAAAATTTAAGAATGACGTGTACTTTTTACCTATTTTGTTGTTTGAAATGACATGATATGCCATGACAAAACGAGGTCTATGACCTGGATCTTGGCGTTAGCTAGAAATGATCTTATGTTCACCTTCCAGAATTGTTAGTTGCTTCCTGGGAATAATTACTTAACCACGTTAATACGTTAATCAACATGTTGTAAGTAACATGTTAGGTTATATTATTACTAAAAGTTGGTTAGTATGTGCATACAGGAGGATTCTCCTTGCCCAAATTGCCGTTGGAGAAGTGTTAGCCGAGAACGGGTCGTACGTTGGGCCAGGTGACATGGTCCGGACTGGAACAGAGACTATCGTAATATTAAAACATTATAATAATACTCGACCAAAAATAATATATTGTACGCATGCGCCCGCAACCAGACGTTTACTGTGACTCCTAGAAATATAACAGGTAGAATTTGGTTTTCAGAATATCTGATTTAATATGAATTCCCTCATGAAATGACAAAGGAATTAAAAAAAACACTTCAAAATCCCTTGAATGTTCTTAATCCTTATGTGATGGCCACGTAGGTCGGTAGCAGGTCAGTTTCGAGAAAACCATAACAATAAATTCTAAACCGGGATCACCAAAACCGAGAACAACACAAATTATATGATTATTGCTGTTCTCGTTTTTTGGATTTCTTGGTATTGACATGGAATCCACGGGCCTGCGCCTGCGCATTAGCTCAAATCGAAACTGACGCGCGTCAAATAATTCTGGTGTATTGCAGTGTAACTATGAGCTCTGCTATAAATGTTTGGAGCACAATCAATTTTGCGATCGTGGGTGCACCGAAAAGTGGGGCGTGAAAAAATGCAACTGCTATTGTCCAGCACCGTGCTCTAGGAACAACAATGCCAGCGCGTGCCAAGGCTCCGCCCCTTCATCCAGTAGCCTCAAGTTTAGCATAGTCCAAGGTGGATGCTACGTCCAGTACCAAGGGCCGCAGACCTGTAAAAATAACAATGTTGGTGGCAAAGTGTGCCAGGGTAGGGTGTTGTATTACTACATTCCATGTAGCATGACAGCAGACTGCTCCGCCCTCAAGTGTGAAACGCGAAAGATCAAGAACACGAACATGCGGGATGTATTAACAAGTGTGTCACTTACGGGACGCTGAAGCGCTGCGGATGCTTTTGTCCTGGCGAATTAATAAAAAAGAACACCTAAAGTCATCAACAATAGCCAAAATTACAATTAAAAAATATATACATATATAATTTGGAACACATAATTTGTTAAATAAATAAGGTTTTGAAACTCAATTCTACGAATTGTTGAATGCGATTTGTTAAACATTCCTTTCTCAAAGATAATTAACTTTAATTATAATTAATTTGATGATAATTTAGCTAAAGGAAGATTTACTACAAATTTGATACAGGGTTCCAAGCAATAGTCGTTTCTTTTTGTTTATTTTAAAAAATGTTTAAAGGATGAAACAAAATTACAAAGTGGAAATTACACAGAGGAATTTCCCATAAATATTTTATGCAATTTAAATAAGACAAGATATTGTTTTATGTCTTACTTTGATGTTTTAAATTTTATGGTTGGCGAAGACACTGGTCGTTAACTAATTGCTTCAAAGGGTTGAAATTAGTACGGCACATGCATCAACTCAATATGTGACGAAAGCGCCTGGCTTGATGTGAGTTGTGTAGTATTCCGTTTTTATCAATTACTTTTGAACAATGAGTTTATACGAAACTAAATGCTCCAAGCAATTGTTTTAGATTTGTACTTGCAGAACAACAGTATTCCCTTGTTTAGTGTATTGGATGATCTATCAATTTTGAAAATTGAGATATAATAAATATTTCTCAATAAATATAATTACTGTGACTGGTAACGCACAGCAATAATAAATTAAGTTCATTATAAGGTAGTTACCACATGAAGCCTTTGGGCATCCTGCCGGATGGAGAAGGTTGGATACCGCGGCGAGTCCTGCTCCATAGCCGAGATCCTCTTCCTTCCTCGTGCACAACACGAGGGCTTAAGCGTATGGCGCACCGAGGGTTAAGTGGCGGCGTTGTATGCCGCGTCTTGGCCATTATGGGCATTTACTAAATATCTGTGTGAGGTAATACCTCATAACATCACAGCACCGCTTTTCTGTACCTTGGTATATATGGAGCAATGAGTTTGAGCTTATTCTTTGAAATTATTCGTGTGATAAAATTTATGAAAATTTTCAGTAAATAACAGGTTTGATGCAAAATTTGAAATCAAAGGGATATTAAGATTTTTTTTCATCATTGTTTTTAATTAAGAGCAATATGTGGACAGCGAAAAGTTAATTGGTGACATCAAAGAATTTTTATTGTTCATTCAAAAATAAAACTACATGAATTTTTAAAAAGCCTGTTTGGCAAAGTTGTCAACACAGCCGGTAATGGAAATTGACAATGGCAATAGTGATATGAAGTTTTCTTAATAAATGGTGAAACTTTTTTGAACATTTGAGATCTCAGAAATAATACGAGAATGTTATTTGAATCAATAAGACATTTCTCAAAATTTTCATGAAAATAAATTTTGAATCCAACGAAAAAAATTGATTTAATTTAGTACGCGCTTGTACATCTACTCTAGCAGTAGTGATTGAAAATTGTGAGTGAAAAAGACGAAACCAAATCTTATGTTAGACGTGCCTAATATAATTATGATAGTTAATATTACACAGAAATTTTCAATATTTGTCATCTCTATCCGCGGAGCTGAACTCTTGTCCAAAGATTCTTAGGTGCTACTTATTTTATTACTTATTTTATGATGGAGAGTATTATGTTCACATGCGCAAAAGTACTTATTTTACGTACTTAATTTATCATAAAAAGTAATTTGTTCACATGCGCAAATGAGTCCCCGATTGCTATTACATTTATTTACTTCCCATTAGGAAACGTAAAAATTAGCATATTGACATGAAGTGTTTATTATATTTTAACACTTACACACCAGAGTTGGGAACATAAATCGGATTCTCGGCATATATTCACTTTGCCATAATTTCTTTATATTGGAATGCAAACCTAAGGTGCAACAACGTCAGAATAACTAGTTTGATCCTGGAATCATCACCTAATTCTACATGAATGAGCGTTGCACTAATAATATAAAATATCTACTTTGGTCAACCGAGGTTTAGTTAGAAAAATGCACAAGTTCTCAGCTAAATAAACCACAAGGCACACACAAGCTAAAGTCGAAAATAAAACTACGCACGACTTGTATAAATTGCTTGCAAGAGATATTGTTTCAAAGCTTCTTGTTTCGTGTGTGGTGGCACCCCCAGAATGGAGCATTTCGTAGATCATTTCACTGAAACCCAAGATACCAGAATGCAAAATGGCTTGAAATCGGTTGCGATACACATTTACTCTATCAAAACCCATTGACTCAAATCTCCAAGCCGTCGGATGAAACAATCGGGAGTCTTTGCCAATATAAAACTTTTGCGTAGTAACATTCATTTTCATGCTTCTCAGCACTTCTCGTAAATTTGCATTTGGTGCAACGTAAAGGGTCTCATTGCATCGTAGTAGCGCCGTTTGCAGAGGTTTCGGACCTTCAAACATAAAATCGTGTATGAAACTCTTAAAAATTTTGGTGTAGTTTACAGAATTTGCATCATGTGTAGCTGCGTTTGGTCGAGTGTAGTGGTTTTGTCGTTGAAAAATGTAGCTAAAAAACACATGTAGCACTGCCGAACCTTCATCATACACAGTTCGATTTAATGTCATAAAATCTATATGCCTGTTAACTCGTAAGTTTTCTGGCAAAGCTATGACAATTTTCAGTCCTTGATCGATACCGTCTTCAACTGTTTTCATACAAAGTTCTCGGTAGAGGTGAAGTTGTTTCAGTTGTGAGAATTCCACGATACGAATTTGTAAGAACGAGACACGCAACAATGAGGCAACTGAATTGTACTTTGAAAGTAATGTTTGAAATTTTAATACTTTGTTCGAGCATCACCTTGAATAAGAAAATTGCTATGCTTGACACCGACTTGGTTGCATCTGCATATACAAACACCATAATTATGCCAGCACATACGAAAGACATCACAAGGACGATCCACACCTCTGCTTGAAATGGATTCAGAAATATGTCAAAAGCAATGTACGCGTCACCATCGTGACAAGTCAAAAAGTCGTAAAAAGTCTGCTTGACAAAGAATCGATATGAATCTCTCTTCATTGCTCTTGCTTCGTATCGCGGATAGCCAAAAGGGTTAACAATTCTAGGATGCCAACTGACCCCCTTGATATGCCACACCTTAACATTAGAATACAAGTACTCTGTATCATCTGGATTAGAAATGATTACAGAGAGACCTAGAACGTTGACGACAGGATTTGTACTAAACTTTGATTTAGTCACATTGGGATTTGTGTCGATGCGAATATAGGGTAGATCATACTCTGACAACAAAATATGGGCCATCCACATGAACTTGCAACCCTTCACGAGTAAGTGGCGAAAGAGGCGATCAAAATGGAGCCGAACGAATATACTTGACTTTCTTGCAATTCCGATTGCTCGTGCTTTACATGGACTGAAAAAGTCTACATCAATCTGAACGGAATTGTTTTGAATACTGATTTGATAAAATGGTAAATTTTTAAGTTTGTAGGTATGCTCTAGACTGAAAATATCTGCCATGTTTCTCCAATCAATTATAAAGTATGACTGTTTCTCGTAACATTTGTTTGAGTCTTCGCAACCAAATATCCATGACAAGGAACTGTGTGTTGCCAAAACATGTTGCTGGGTTTCGATTTGATATAGATAGACTACTTGGCATAATTGTTTTCGGTTACCCCAATGATAATTCAATTGATGCATTACATTTTGGTCGAGATTCTGGGATGCTTGAAAATGAAGTTGTATAATAGCAATGTTGAAATTTAATGAGAGTGTTTCAAAGTGGAAATAAACAACAATAAAATGGCAATGCTGAAACTCTTCCCACTGAAGGTCAATATTTGAGTCTGAAATACTGGCAAATGCTACATTGGGTAATAACTTTGTGAATATGTTCAACATAAATCCAAAATGGCACAATATTTTTGAGGTCGTCATGTTAGAAGTGCCAAAATGTAGTGATAAAAAGAATAAAACACTCTAAACACAACTCACTCTCTTTAGGATGGTATATTTCACTGATTGTGTTTTCTATATTGTAACCAGAAAATAAGCGGCATATTTTTTTGGCTAATTACTACAATTTACTGGGTTGCACGACTGGCGTCTCATTCAGATTCAGATAAGAGTAGATTTTGGCGTATAATTTGCGAAATTGGCCTTAGCCTTGCAAGAAGTTTTAATTATTATACGTTATATAACTCTCAGGTATAAGTATGTTCTCAAGTAAATTGATTGGAAGAGTAATTAAACTCTGAAGTATGATTAGAGCCCTGATGCAGCCGTTTGTCAGTTAGAATTAAAAAATGTAAAGTTGTGTTATTTGGCATTTACTCTTAGCGGCTAGTCAACATGTAAGCGAGAGGGTAAAGATATGGTAGAGAGGACTCATGAGCAAGAAATTGAGGATCTTCTTCTAAATTATCACAAGCCTGCTGGGAAATCTTATTTGAGTATATAATAATCTACTTTTATTGTGTACTATGCAACCTACCCACAAAGATAAGAACATGCTAATTAATGCAAAATACCAATAGCAAACATTTTTTTGCGGCTAACCGGGGATTCCAACCCACGGTTATCTTGTGTAAAAAACAGAGGCACATAATAATTACATAAAAACGCCCGTAGTCAGGGGAGTTAGGACACTTGTGCTAACCTGGGTAGGAGCTGAGATATAATCCCGGCACCAGTACAGTCAGCACAGTAAAAAGTTGTGGTGTGGTAGTGATGAGTGGAGGCCTGGAAAGTTGCGGTTGTGGAGGCTGAACATGGGTCGGTATGCGTCAGGCGGTGCTCAGCCTTTGCCTAGGCAAGAAGCTCCTCGGTGGTCAACCCCACGTTCATTGGCCAGCAAAAACTCCATTAGCTTCAGACCTCGGAACTTCCCAGTCAATTCAATAGGCTGAGACTACCCTCCCCCACTCACAAGCACACGCAAAACATTGACCAGGTCTCCTAACTACCACTGTCTGGTATATTTCGCGGGTCTTAAATTCAAAAATTACGGGTTTTGTTACTTAGCAAGGTGCTGGTAGAGAAGGTGGTATGGAGGTGGTAGAAGGTACCAGACCCTCTCCTTTCTCCAATGCGTTTGAATGGAGCTTTCTCTACCAGCTTCCAAAATCCTTACTCCCATTGGCTCCATCCCATCCTAGTATCTTAATTTTGCTGTTAAATTTAAGGGAGACCAAAAGCACCTTTAAAATTACCAGAATCAGCATTTCAACATTCAAATTTAAATAATCGTGACAAATCATAACTAAATGTCATGCTAGAACTTTGCATTAACTACTAACATTAGTTTTCAACAAATAAAGTGTTCTAATTAACTCTAATTAATCTAGTGTTCTAATAATTTTTGAGAATGTTATGCTAGAAGTGTCAGATTGTAGTGATAATAAAGAACAATAGTTTGATCTGAAACAAATTATAGGGCAACCAACAAGGAAGCATGCACTATTGGATTTAATAATAACAAATTGTGATGGGTAGTCGTAGCCAACAGTCTATGATTATGCTATATCTGATCATAGCTTATGTAAAGTTCTTATAAGACTAAAAAAGAAAGCGAAATATTAATATGAACATTACAGAGATTATACAAGTATTCATTTCAATCAGTTAATGCCGAATGAAGTGCGAGAGGCGGATGGTTCAAATACTAATTAAAAGCTAGAATTTTTGTTGGTAAAAACTGTGCAAATTTTTAATATAGTAGCACAAATACTTAAAAAACGGAAAGATATAAAATGAAGTGGTGAACTTGAACACACCAAACGGCAATGAAAAGAGTTATAATTTATTGAAACTTTTTAAGTTAAAGGAAAAAATATTTATACTCATATTTGTGACATCGGTGTGGTGCTGGTTACAAAAATAATATTTTTATTTATTAAACAGAGTATAAGTATATATTTATATTGTTTTCTAAAACTTTTCGCCAATTAGTTTTAGAGAACTGTTGTTAATTTTTATTTGCAAACACAAGCTCGCTGCGGCGCACTGAAACTACTCTGTTGGAAATAGTCATCAAATTGCTAAGCCTACTCCCCACGGGTGGGATAAAAGTTTTTCAAAAAAGTATAAAAAAATTCCAAAGACAATAATCAAAGACGTTTGTGAGAAAATTATAGGCAAACCTTATGTTTACCCCAAAACTTTCTGCCGTACGAATTCATGTAAAATTTAGTTGCTTCACCCAAAGTCAGTACTTGGAAATTTTTCGGCACAGACATATGGCGATTTTATTAATCTGTCTTTCAACGGAGTAATAATTTATTTGCAGAGGTAAGCGACTGCTGAAGCTGAATATGAAAGTTTCCGAATAAGACTTAATTTATTCCACGCAATTACCCATGATATAATCTTTGATTTCAACTGCATCAATTAGGAAAACAAAATTGTCAATTTCTTTCTAATTCTAAAAGAACATGATTTCCTAAGAAAGTATGTATAGCAACGTTGTCAAAAGATGGCGTTTGAATTTCCTGTACAACTTAGTTGTTTAAATAAACCTTCAAGTTAAAATTTAAAAAAAATTATCTCTGGCATCATTAACGATAAAATGAAATTTACGGGAGAATCATGCATTGAATCCTTTTACTATTTCTGTCTGGATTTCCCTAAAGAATTTCAATTCATTTGAAATATTTATTGTTATTCAAAGTATAGTGTTATAGAGATTGTAAAAACTACCTATAAAGCTCGGGAACCCATAACTGGACAGTATTGTCTCAATAGCTTTGTCTTCCTCTCTATTCGTGATCCATATTTTTTGAAAAATGAATCTTAAAATAAATATAAAATATAATAAATAATAATAAATAAAATAAAATCTTAAAAGTTTTCTTCATTCCATTCACCATGGCCAATACGCATCTGCATTTCCTTAGTGGTACTTCTCAAAATACTATTGCATTAGCAATGGCCAACGAAACACCACACACAATTACATTTGCAAAGACATTCCATGATGGCAACTCAATTACCAATCAAGGCCCAGTAAACGTTGCCGTTACTACATAAGAAGCTGACTCAAGCTCTAATGCATTCTACATGAACTTTGCTGGGGCGTCCTACTGCACCGAAAGTTCACCTCCAAATAGCATCGACTGTGATTGGTGCGATACCATTTTTGACGCAAATTTCGCCTACTATGCTACCATCACCAATGATACTTACGACACACTTGCGTTAATTATGGTAAATCAGCAGTCACTTGAAGTAGTTGTGTCCTTCCGTGGAACACTTAACCTTCAAAATGCCCTAAAAGATGTAAAGTTTGAAATGGTTTCAATTACCGAAACTTCGCATATTTTAGTCCACCATGGATTTCTCCAAGCCACATTAAGCCTCTACTCTGCAGTTATTACTGTTTTCGATGACTTAACAAAAATACAAGGATACACAAAAGTCGTTATCGTTGGCCATAGCATTGGCGGAGCGGAAGCAAGTCTCACGACTTATTTCCTGGTTACCCAACAAGTCTTGTCAACCGAAGTTACATTGGAATTGCGCACATACGGACAACCTCGTGTGGGAAGTAAGTTGTACGCAGACTTTATGAATTCCTTGGAAATGTCGATAAGCCGAAACGTAAACCAAGGAGATATTGTTCCACACTCCCCTCCAGCATTGTTTGGTTTCTATCACCATGCCAATGAGTACTGGTTATATAACGGCACCATCGGAATGTATTGTAATTCGGCAGTTTACGAAGATCCCACATGCTCCGACAGTGTTGGACCGTTGTACAACCCATTTGACCATGTAGAATACTTTGGCATCAACGTTCTACAATGTGCTGCTTTGGATCCTATCACATACATTAACCAAGTGGTCGCAGGCCTCACTCCTCTCGAAAATACGTTTGCGGAAATCAACTCCTATTTCCAGACATTGCTGAATGGCCTCTAAATCATCGTTCCCTTGAAGGGGGGGATGTGTTGGAATTGTTAATTAATTCTATTCAGTAATTCAAGAAAATTCTCAAAATTTATTAAAAATAAATTTGTCTTTATTCGGCTCATTTAGTGTCATATTAGCTACTTTATGAGAATGTCTTGTCCGTAGGTCTCTCCGGTCGGTTTGCGCCATAACCTTCGAACGGTTAACTTTTTTTCAGTTCGATTGTACGGGTCAATGAGAAGGTCAAGTTCAAAGATGGGTTGCAGGTGCGGAGCATTTAATGTTTATTTTGACAACCCACTTAATTTTCCAAACTAATTACTAAATTCTAAACTAACTTACTTGCCTTCGCAACAGTTCAGTCATGAATAGGGTTACATACAACTTCAAATACGTTTAAATCTCCCGGCACGGCAACTAACAATGCTTCTGGCGTAGAAACTAATTCCACAATGCACTGCTATTCCATAGCTGTGAATTTCATTTCAACGTTTGAAATGTAGTTAAACGCCAATTAGAATATTTCATTTGGAGGCGGATTTGCGGCCTGTGCATGACAATGTTTTCATGCCCAGCTATCGATTTTGCAATTTAATTATGTAACTTAAAACCAATGACAGTTAGTTCAGTATGTATAAACAATTGTTCAGGAGAAAGGATTTGTATGCTTCGTACAAAATTTAAAACAAGATTGAAAAGTTTGAATTATAATGTTTCATTTTAATGATCACAAAAGCAGTTCATTTTATCCTAAACCGTTGAAATTCTGACTCTAAAACAAAAATGTTCTCGCACACGAAGCTCGATCTGACGTAATAAACTTTTCAGCAAAATTGCATAGTATGAATCTGCCATGATACTTTTTTGTATCAGCCACTGTCACCCTGGCTGCAAACTTCCATACTTGGGAATTATTCATGAGTAGTTGTACTTCTATGAAATTTTTGAATTTTTATTAAAAACAACAATCTTCTAAGTGACAGAGGCGCTTGATAGCTGTTTGCAAAAATATTTTGATTATAGGTTTTATATCTGTAGCAAGATTTTGATATTCATTGTTAAGAGCCGTGTCAATGACGGATGCTACAGGGGAGACAATGCCACTCGCAATATTGTCCTTGGTAACCTGGTCACGTGCCGCCGTCGAGGCACTCGTCCCAATCGCCTCACCGTGGGCATTCAAAAATACTTCAACAGCACGCGTCACATCATTAGAAATTTCGTCCCGAAGTTTCTTATTGCATACAGCATCAGATGGGCCTTGAGTCACGCTGAGACTCGTCATGGCTAACGTACCTGTATTTGTGTGAAAAAAAAAACTACCATAATACAATGGATTTAAAATATAAATAAGAATATATTGATGCAAAAGGCGACTAAAACTGGAAGTGAAGTACTTCCAAGTTTTTTCCAAATCGTTTCGTCTCTTTATCATAATATAAATGTTTTTTTTTTCAAAAGCTAACTTTCACTTCCGATTTGGGCTGCATACTAGATATT
>VYYI01002633.1:0-14287 GCA_021029175.1 Bilobella aurantiaca | reverse complement strand
ATCTCCAGTTCGAACGCTATAATAATCATGACTAATGGACAGGTGTTAGAACATGGAAGGGTTACCACCGGGCCAACGACCAGTGGTAGTAGTAGAGGCGGCACGGCAGGCCCGCGTGTCGTGTCTCTGCCTCACTTCACAAATAATGCCGGGCTTCATCCCGTCCCATTACAATGATCCATACAGTTGCACGTAGCAGCAGAGTCCGGTCGCATTTCCTGCCTCTGTCTCACATAAAAATAATTACAATGCGTCCCCCCGTCCCGCTAGCACAGAGAACCCTGCATCACTGCCTCACCGCATGATAACGTGTGGAATGAAAAAAAATTCTGATCTCCACATACGTCGCGGCAGTGGCCGTAGCACTAGCAGAAACTGATGAAAATAATCACGAAATTGTATGGAAGTCCCCCGAATGTAGGCCATGACAAAGCAGTAACTAATGATGTCCCCCCGCCGGTAATGTTTATACTAATAGCACTGCCCGTTACTCAATCCCCCGTTCTAATCCATGACATGTACATATGGGGAGTTTGCATGTGAGCAAGGATATTGAGCCCAACTGTAAAAAATGTCACCCGCGAGCGTCTGCAAACACACAATAACGCATGCACACTAATGGTATTTCCCACGAAGCCTCCTTTACCTATGATAGCCTCTCACCTTCATAGTGACAGTTGACTGTCACAATGTATATAGTGCGGGAATAAATAACTTAATGGGCATAGTGAAAATAGTCATGGCGCTCATGCGGGGGTTCGACTACTCGCACTCCAAGGAACTCTTGCATGATGGGGCAATTTCGCCAAATTGCACGTCCAATTGGACCAAACTCGAAACAATAATCAAGAGATTGACTATATGCGCCAAAATTTCCACGTGCCTCCTCCTCCTCCCTCCCCTATCAAAATTTGGTCTGCTTTTCCTGAAACATATAATTCTATTGTAATAGAATGTTGTTTCGGCCCAATCACCTTCATCATCATCAGCATCCACATCATTATCAAAGGAGCGAGAGTGGCCAAATGAGTGATCCCTTTCACGCGCCTGCGCCCAATACACATTACCCAACTTGGGGAGTTATTGCACTGGATTAGTTAGCACTCGGAGGATAATGGCGGTGCGGTGGGTACATGGACGTATGTACGAGGAGGGAAAAGCCTATGTTATTTAACCGCAATTCCTCACGCCTGCCATCCCATTCAAACAATCATCATAAATAATAGTGCACACACAGTGTGATATACATGAGCAGGTACTCGAATGTATAATACATTCTCCGACTCCATTCCTCACCTTTTCTATATAATTTCCTAATGGCCCATTGTAATGTTCGGAGCCACACAGAAGAGAGGGTCGTCGTGTATAATGTGAGGAGCTACGAAATCCTGGATCTTGTGTGTGGCCCACCTCGAGTAGGAGTTGCTTATTTGGGACTAAATCACTCTGCGGTATAATCGCATACTAGCAAATGGGGATAAGGATGAGACGAATAAGGCACAGGGTATCAGTAGTGCTTCGCGGCCAGGTGGTGGCGGTGACAAAATCTGGGATTCCAAATGGGGAACTCTCATGTGTATCCCGATGTTTGTGCACACTTAACAACGTGTGTGCTCGTGTTTATGGATGGCTTCCATGTGTGTTGATATGGGCGCTCGTGTGATGTTGAGTGTGGATGCATGTGTGTTTATGAGGATGTATGTTTGTTTATATTTTTACGTCTACACATACAAGTGATGCAATGCAATAACTAATGACGCTAAAGGGTAAGTTAAGACTTTAAAGTTTACTGCGGTGAGCACACAGTCCGTCGCTCACTCCCTGACTCACTGAGTCAGTCACTCAGACCATGTGTAGGTTGTTACAATTCAACCTCAAGTACGTAAACACCATCTGTAATTCCTCGTGGCAAGTTGGATTTGCACAACAAAGACGAAGAGGTCCTCTGTTGCATGGAAACGAGCAAGAATGAGCGTCTGTTCCTTCACAGCTCCCATAGTTACACATTAGCTGCATAGTAAGCTTGTAAAAAACCCCTCAACTATCGCCTTACCACGTTCACTCAATCCCTGACAGAGGGCCCCGTCCACCTCTATGGAAACACTTGGATCTACGTTTAGATACACACACATGCACACTCATACACAAACTCACATTTACATGCACAATTTGCCATAATTCATACGCAGGCCCTGCAAACCTTGCACCCCTGCACACACAAGCAGATTACCATATACACACACACACACACGCATATACGCATACACACAATGGCAGACATCCTTGCAGAGGTAAACATTCTAATGAGCAATATCTCTCCTGATTTTCCCGATTACTGCAGTACACCAGACTCGATAGCGGAATCGCCGCCAGCTGTCACGTCCCACTTAATTACTTTGCATCTCACAAAATATTAGCCACTGTACATGAATAAGGTGTTGCCAGGGGGCAAGGGTCAAACTGTTGTAATTGAATATATATACAGAAAATGACGACGTAGCGCCGGACGGAATTCAGGCAGGCACCTCAGGTTCAGCTGTAACGGGGCGGAAATTATTGAAAAACCTAGTTGACTACTCGAGCGTGTTTGCGAGCGTGCGGAATGGTGGTGGTATATATGGGAGCGTAAATCAAAAGTCCAAAAATGGGAAATCCTCATATATATTTTTATTCAGGGGGAACCGGGCGTTGAGATTCAATTAAAGCCGTGACGAGACTCGAATTCCTCAGACCCCCCATCCCATTCCTAACTCGTAATAAATAATGGGACGTACTGGCCTGAACTACACGCTCCTATAACTCCTCTCTCACACTCTGAGTTATAACCCCTCCAGAGAGTGAATGAGATGGAACTGAAAATGATTATTACCTCACCTAACTCGCACTTTAAGTGCATGTGTGCGTGTGTGTGTGGTGTATGGTGTATGTGTGTGTGTGTGTGCGCTTGTGTGAGGACTGATTCTCAAACTCTCGTGTGTTCCTTCGGCGGCTACAGTCTGCCGTCCTACCTCCTCCATCCACCAGCTTATGAGTTAGTCAATGGTGCGCATCCAGACGGTTGTTGTAGCAGAGACCTTAAATTGGATCGGAACAATGGTGAAATCCGGCGCAAAAAAAGTGACAACCGAGCCCGCGCTCATTCGTTCTGTATAACAACCTGATTTACGAGTCTCATTTCCACCAGCACCACCACCGCGTAACTTTGGAGTAGCCTCCAACTTTGTGACTGCAGAGCATAGAAGGACTGGGAGGGAGTATTGGTATGCCATTTCCATGGAATTTCCACGCACAGGTCACCCCCCCTCCCCCCGCCTTTGCCTATTCTCGTCACACTCACACACACAAATGCACTCTTAATCTTAACACACACACACACACAAACACACACACACACACTCGCACACACAGTTGCAGTGACTAATCAAAAGTCTCTCTGACCAGCACAGCTCACAACGTGATGCGCAAAATGTGCTGGGGTCAACCCTGGAGTTTTATATATGACTCCATGTGTTCGCACATTCCTCACACAATCCCCCTATCGCCCAAATCATGCTCTAACCGTCTTAATCTCCACTTATTGTTCCCCACACACCGTTGATAATGAGCTATGCGGACCGCCTGCGCATATCCCCACCTTGCCGCACCGTCGTCGTTGTTGTCGCCATCCTCTGTAAGTCTGTAGAGAATATCCTTCCCGATGCACGGCACGTGCACAGAGTAAACATCATAGAGGCCGGGCCGCAATTCAACTTGAATAAATTTAATGATAATGTCAGATGCAAGAGTGACACTACGCAGAGCCTACTGTGATCCCATGGGGGCCTCCATGCTGCACTTCCACATCCATTCCTACGGACAATGGGCCCCGTGACCTGAATTTAATGTCCACTGCATGCTAATGAGATGTGGGTGATAAAAGTCATCTCAATGATCATATAGTATTCCAATTCCAACACACTCCACTGCACCGCTGGAAACCTCGCCACTATGCTTCGTCCCTCGGGTCATTAAATGACCACTACTGCAATGGTCTCAAACACTTCGTTTATTACACTCACACAGCAGCACACCGCAGCATCTGCACTCTCCAACCGACAGTCAGGGCGATTCAAAATCTCCAGTTGAATTCCTCAGCTTTAGTCCCCCGCACAATTATCTCCCGTGATCAATATTGAATTTTTTCGACTCAATGCCGGCTTTTCGGCATTCATCCGGATCGTCCCCTCTTGTCCTCCAAAAAGCTCGATGGGAAACAGTTATCGGCACGATAAAAGGGGCTTTAATGACCAACAAGATGGCTATCTTCCGATGACCAAGGGTTTGAATTTGAACAAGGCTGTCGCCGTATAGTCAAAGCGCCATTACCTCAGTGGAGAGGGTCATACATGTGGGCCATAAAGCCCACTGCACTAGACCCCTCTCCTCCTCATTCCCCGCGCTCCTAATAAAATTTAACTTGAGTGGTTAGTGGCCGTTTTATTGACAGTCTTATACGGGGTCCCCCGACAGCATGCCAAGGTCCAGCCAGCCCGAGATCTTATTCACGTTTAGGACCTACGCGTATAACCAACCCGGTCTTTTACTATGGGCATGGGCAGGAATGCCATTGCTAGTGCAGTACGGCGTACGGCAAATGACTACTCCAGGATCCGCCGTGACACAGGGTTGCCGCCGTCGCACTCAAATACCCGCAACGTCTAATCCTGTCACAGAGAAACCCGTAGAAATTTATTCGAGCTGAACGGCTCAAGTGCGTGAGCCCGCCCGTAACTTTAGAACTTTAACCACTGTCCATATGGTTGATCGTGAGGAATTGGTAACATTGGACCCGCTATGCTATGTAATGCAATGGCACGTCCCATATATTTCTGCTGTACGTCACCAGACACGAACCACCGGTGAGCGAAAGTGAGTTGAGAACACAGCCACTCATCGGAACCCATTTTTTCAATCCGGCTTTCCTATACGACGTGTGCGTGGACGTTCCTACTGTGGAAGAACCATTTATATGATTCTTTACGACGAGCGCGGAAGGTTGACTTGCAGATATTAGAGTGAGACTTTTGAAGAGTTGAACAATCGTGTCCATCACATCATATCCCTACTAACCCCACTCTTGGCCAAACATGCGATCATCATTATAATCATCATCATCATCTTCACGATCACTCCAAACCCGATGGATTTCCATTTTGAACGCAGGCAGCAGCTCGGCAGAGAGTGATGATGACCAGAAGAGGAGACATCTCCGAACGGACCAATCAGCCGCCGCCACCACCTCTTCCCATAATCTCCTTCTAATAATGAGAAAAAGTGAGAAGGGGAAGGAGCTGTCATAGAATTGGGGGACCTATTGACACGGATAAGTCAGATGAGCAATGCGGATGGCTAATACGTCCTTATCTATCGCTCTTTCTCTATCTCTCTCTCTCTCTCTCCGTTGCGCTCCCCTAGAATGGAGCGCCGACGCTCTCATTATTATTATCATCATCGAGAAACTAACGGATTGGAAATTAACACGCCAATCTCCCATGTGCCGGGACCCCAATAAACAAGTTGCGGCCTCGAATGTGCGAACAGGAACAATTATTATTTCAGGTGTACATTCCCCATTATTCTCTGCCGTAGTACCGAGTGTGAAAAAATTCATAACCTAAGACACGCGCTGTGAGGCGAACTTCTGATGCTCTGCATGTGTCGTCGTCTGAGGAAAAAATCAATTCCGCAGCAGCCGTTATGGTGGATATGCTCATCATGAGTACACACGCTTTTAATCAGTCAGTGTCTGGGTGGGAGCATACGTGGACAGCTTCAAGGGATAGCGGCGGTTGGAGGGTACAGAAGCAACACAAGTGGATCCAACTGGTCAGCTGAATAATGGGAGAAGAAAGAGAAAATCCCAGAGGGAAATTTTTGCTCAGCGGCTCAATTGTGTAACAACAAGGTGAGAGAGTAGTGTGTGTGTGTGTGTGTGAGTGTGTGTATACTGCTGTGGACGGAGAGGAGAGTCAGTCAGTCTTTCCATCGGCACAGCCACCATTAGCTCAACTATGTCAGCCATTTAAACAAGCTGAGGCCAAGTGCCAATAACTATCATTTACGGCTCAATTTTTTACACACGTATACTCACATGCATACAATGGCACACCCCACCTCTCTACCATTACTGCAGCCACTTCAAACAGATCAAGTTCGCGGGGGGAGTTTGGATCTAATTGTTGGTGGACTGCGACGTACCGGTGCCCCATCATTGTGGGACAAGAGTGGAATAATTATGAGCGTCTTCAGGGGCTCTTTGGATCATGTGTGCATATGAGGAACTTTCAATGGTACACCTGGGAGGGTGGATTACAGAGAAGTCAGTGGGGAGTGAGTAAAACGTTGCACTCTATATTGATTGGTTCGTAATATTTAAAGGGTTAATCCGCGCGGAAGTTTTTTAAATTTGTTTGGATTTATTCCAGTATTTTCTAAGTGTATAAGTTTTGGCTCTATGTTTTGGGTGCATAAATGTCACACTATTCAGATTCCAATGGATGACATAATTTGATATTTTAAAGAGGCGTATCATAGTTACTGATCCGTGTAATTATAATTACAATGCAATTTTTGTTTAATATTTTGTTTTGCCACAATTTAATTGTCTTTCAAAAAAGTTGATGCCATGCAAAAAATAAAATTTTGGAATGTACTGCAAATTTACTTAATTTCAAGAAAAAACATTTTGCAGAATTTATTATGCAATGCACAACTTGAAGCACACTTCATTGCCTGACATCTGTCACCCGTTTTAGGGACGCTAAACTTTTTCCAAATACCCCACATTATACTGACCTCCTTCACACCGCTTGGAGCCGAAGAATTGAAAAAAGTTTGTTTTTTTAAGAACTTTCCCACACTCATTTTTTGTGTTATGATTTTTTAACTCCCATTCATAATATACTTTCATATATAAACTCTCATAGCCTGACTACTCATACAGCAAACTTCTGCACTATAATATCTCGCGTCAAATCTTCAAACTGCAATGTCACACGCCCAGTCAGATGTTCAGACAGCCGTGCCGAGAAGAATACAAAGCCATCAAGCCTGACACGACTGCCATCATAGCACTCTGAATTGCAAAACTCTTCCCCTTCTTCTTAACAACTGTGCGAGATAGGGGCACGTCCTCTCATAAAACTACATCCTGGCCCCCTCACAATCTTGGACAAGTTTTTTTCTTCCGACTTCAAAGAGAATAAAGGCACACAAATTTCCCACCACACACATACACACACACACACACGCGCGCGCAAACACAACACACACGGCATCACTGCATCCATTCACAAGTTTGCGGTCATTGTGCACTCCCTAACTAATGTCTTCATTTATACCTTGATTTGACTCCATTCACTCTTGTCAACTCACATGTCATCCCATGTGTCAAACGGGAAAAACCATACCGAAATTCCCACCATTTACCCTTCAACACACAAACACACATACACATAAGCCCTTATACGCAAAAGCTCAGGAGCTCTGAACATCTGCGGTTAAAAGAAAAAGCGATTATTGTTGCAACAGCCGGCTTTCTTCGGAATCATAATGACAATA
Source organism: Bilobella aurantiaca (assembly GCA_021029175.1). NCBI lineage: Eukaryota > Metazoa > Arthropoda > Collembola > Poduromorpha > Neanuridae > Bilobella > Bilobella aurantiaca. The sequence continues at coordinate 6,688 of VYYI01002633.1, read as the reverse complement.
ATAATCGTGGATTTACATAGTAACTTACTTTTGAGCAGGGAAATTAATAGCCATGAATATTAAAGCCCTTAGCATGAAAGTAGACAGTTTTACCCGGCGGCAATGGAGGCAGGATTTAAAAGTCGCCTCCCATCCCACCCCCTCATCATCAACAAGCTCAGCCCGTTTAAAAAATACAATTACAATTGCAGTCATCACGCACTCATAGCCAATAGCATTAAAACTATTGCCAACCGTATTAAGTGTGATTACACAGCGCGGCCTTATGAGGCATAAATTGGCGAATCTCAACAGGCATGCACATACACAATACAGGCATGCAGGCACACTGTACACGCACACACAAGCCTCCCATAACCCCTGCCCTCACAGTAGCTCATAAACAAAGGGCAGAGTGTTAATACATGTGCAAAGCCCTTCACTAACTCACTCATCCGTTCGCGGAATGAATTCCAAAGGCTACACATTTCGCATCTTGAGTCACACTACTGCCACCACCGTCACGTCTCCATATACTAAGCTCCCCACTCTTAACAGACTCGCCGTCATCACAGCTTCTGCAGCAACAGCATCTAAAACGACGACAACAACAACAACCAGCTCGCCTACTAAAGTCGCTTTTATGACCCACCGACATCAATTCCACTCTCTGCGCCTCCTGCATCCTAACAGCAACGCATCCAGTCATCATCCACCCGAATAATAAGTACAGTTATCTACCTCACGCAGGCGCACATGGGTTCCCTCCCCAACATCATCCGCACAAGTAGCAGTGTAATAGCTGTCAAAGGAGGCCCTCCGCATCACATTCGCATTTCAATAACATATCCCTATTATTATTATCATCATCATTATCATTTACTTCCCTTGCACTCTCTGTATTTGCCATCTGAAGAGCCTCCCGGCTTACAAACTACTCCTGGCCATGCGCAATCATTGCATTCCCTCCAACCAACCCCACAACGACCGTATAAGGAAACCATTTTATGTTAATTGAACGACACGATTAAAGTTATGATTGGTATTTACCATACAAAATTATTTTCAACTACCAAAAACAACTCCATCCTCACATATGTGCAATAATAACTATGCTACGTCCAACAACAACAACAACAACAACAACAACACTAATCTCCCAACCTTTCAACATATAATAAATCACACTTTATGTAAGCATTTCCACATTCACCACCACCAGCCCCTGCTATCTGCACACATTTGGTTTCTATTTGAGCCCCGTAAATATATTCCTGAGGAATCAAAAGTACATTTAAATGTTCATCAAATCAATCATCCCTAAAGAGTCTCATTACAAGTCACCCCAATCAGAATCAGCGACGGCACTAAATCATTTTAAATGTCGGCTCTCGTTAGGCCCAAGCGGTCGCCTGTCATCCTATTATACTGATATCAGTCATATAGTGGAGATTCGAAGGGGATATCTAGGTCAGAAGGGCCAGCCAGCAGCAGTTGCGGTGGTAGTAGTAGCAGCACTTTGAGCTGACGAGAGATAATTATTAATCCCAATTAACAAAAATGCCGACTTTCCACTCAATTCCCAGCTGCCGATCAAGTATATACTGTGCATAGCATGCTGTGCTGTAGATAATGGAGGTCCGCGTCCAACTAGTTGCAATAATCATGTTGTACACTAGTACGGATGGATGGACACGAAATCTCAATCTCACTCTCTTATTGTAGAAGCCCATATGCCAAGTATGTCATTTTTCTAGGTCACCCCACGCCGCTGTCAACCAAAATTTTGAGCCCTGTAGATTTTCATATGTAATAACCCAAACTCACTAATTATGAGGAGGACGCATGGTTGAAGGAATCCACGACACCACACATCCCAGCCCATATAGCCTCCTATCACACATGCACACATTTTTAATCCACCAACAAGTCTCCGGCACAGAATCCCCTCCGCGCTCAAATTACTATCCAATCCGTACCCCTGTCAGTTGGGAGTCAAAAATGAAGAAGATCCAGTTCCCATACCGTCACATCCTTCAGCCAGTTCACTAGTATGTTCATGAAGGACTGGGTGGCTTGAGCCAAGAAAAATAGTGGAAAACTATGAGAAAATGTCAAGAGCTCCACGTACAACTTGGGCACAAGCCCATGCATGCAGGACGTTGCAAAGGCAGACTCACTTCTCACACAGTGAGCAGTAATTAGTAGATCCACGTGGCATCTTCTCACTTTAGGGTCACGTCCGCCGCCTCCACCATCCAAGCGTGGAAGAGGTAGATCGCGGCCCCGTACAGTGTCATGTCATGCGCAATCCTTCCCAGCTGCCCCTGTCCATCTCCCTGTCATCCCGTCTGTGCAATATGTATCCAATTTTTTCACATACGGACACATACGCCACCACCCAACCATACTGTCAGCTCTGCCACGTAAATTTCTTACCCGAAGGCTCAGAATTCAAATTTTTCTATGGTGATGGTAATGATATGGCGCCAGGTTGGAATTGGACTGACTAAGGAATTTTACATTGTACAAAATCTCGCTGCCACCAACAAGAACAGACGTAATGGGGAAGACCATATCCTCTGGTGTTCATCCGCATCCCCAAGGAATGTATCTCAATGAATGCTCAAATTTCATGGGATTCTCCTGGCCGGGGTTATGCAATCGCTCCGCAAGCAGTTCTTCCCTCCCTGTTCTCTATGGTAACTGGCAGCATACACTTTTATCCCAGATGATACTTCCCTGGCTACTCGTTTCGGGTATTCCCCCTATTCCTCTAGGATTGAATGCGGAACTGGGCGTTCGGCTTGACGGTAGTGATGATGAGCCGAATCAAGAGGCTGTCGAGAAAGTACGTGTCGGTCTGTACAGTTTGCACAGTACACACAATAGGGCGGAGGGGAAACTGGATCCCATTCATTACGCCACCGGATGGGAAGAGTTTCACCCAAGTATTCATTTCATACGAGACAATATTGACAGATCCAACCCGGATCCTTCCCCGCAGAACTTTTACTGTTTCACTTATGCTAAATGTTAGGAGCCCCTACATAACAATAAAGTAGGAATATGTACGAGGCTCTTACCCCTCAAAAATTCCATTACATTGGGACGGGCGAAAGATTTCAGAATGGTAGGAAAAATTTTCAAAATTAAATTATCATCAAAGTCTAGATTGCCGTATCGTTGGTGGGAAATGTTCCAAAAAAATATAATGATGAGCATTCCGAAGAATTCCCAAACTCAGCGTGTGTGTGTGTGTGTGTGTCTGAGCAATATAAAGTAACTTTTACAACAACGGGACAAAGTTTTAGAGCATCGCTTATTCCCATCGCCACCACCACCACCAGCACCGGCTGACAGCAAACCTCAGCAGTGCCATATAACTTTGTTCTTATCACCACGACTTAAAAGCCAAGTCCAATGTATCCCCGTTCCACGTTATCACCAACCGTCGCCCTGTCTGGCGGGAAAACTCTTACATACACACACCAACACACACACGCACACATGTACACACACTATGGCATAATAGTAATCACTGGAGTTCAGGATTAGGTTCCACCCGCCAACATTACCCAAACGCACGCACAAAAACACACGTCGTAATCTAATAGTGATAAACGAAAATAACCCAGGCTTCACCTGCCAGCCTCCCGTTGTTGGATTCCAACGAACAAGTAATGCCCGGAGACAAAGGGAAAAGTCCGTATGTGCCTAGTTGTGTGGTGATGGTGGCTCATGGTAGGAAAACAGTCTCAAAACTCACTCCACTCACAAAACCAATACATCATGTCAAAGGGGCCCTGTATATATCTGTGTCTGTGGTGGGCGGGGGGTAAGGGAAAAAACCTGGAGGGTCTTCCCCGTGCATAATACATACGTAAAGGAAACGGATGAGACAGAGTGATGCTCAAGGCAACGGAGACAGTCGCTCCTCTTATGCCATGCTCATGTATATACGGAAAGGAGGAAAAACTCCTCTTTGGATTCACTAAAAAGAAGGAAAGGGACGCTGACTTCGAACTTCCACGATCCACGACCGTCCGAGGACCCACCAGACAATCTCAATTGAGAAAAACAAGCTGACACGAGTCAAGCAGTCGACTCTGCCTGGAGCCACCATTCGTCTCCGTCCAGGCCTTTGTATACACATTTCCCTCCGCAATCTCACAGAGTAGTAGTAGCAGTCGCCGCAGTACGAATCCGTAATTGCAACAACAAACAATACGAGGACCCACTCCTTCCCCGTCGCCGTCCTTCAACTTTGTCCTAACTAAGTCGGATAGGAAGGAATGCTAGAGGAAGAGGAGATTTATCATGTATGATTCACATTGACACAACATGACGTGGAACACCTTCATATTTGCCAACCGGCTCCTGGACCATCCTATCCCCCCCTCCACATCTTCCCATTCTGACCACATAGTGAGCCATAAAAAACTAGCTGGGACAGCACTTTTACCACCACTTTGACCGGACAGCGGAGATATAGACGTCCCAATAACGTCTACAATTTCCCCTCTTCCTCCACCTCCCCGTTCAATAAATGTGCCCGCTACCAGCACTAACCCGCGTGCCGGAGCCAACTTTTCCAAAATTCACTAATGGTCCCATATCTCCCACGTACATGGCCGAACAAGTGTACTCACAACATGTATACTAGTGCTACTACTCGGAACTGAAATACCTTTTCCCTTTAACTCAACACACAGTAAATTTGATACGGAGAGTAAAAAGGAGAGAGAGAGAGAGCGAGAAACGGGAAAAAGGGGAGATGTACAAGACGAAAACTGAAACATGAGAATTCCCCCAAGTTTCATTTTTTCCCCTTACTTTTAACTCCAACGTACTTTAACGTGTGTCATACATAACTTACAGTGTGTGTGTGTGTGTGTGTATGTGTGTACTGTGGGGCGCACTGGGTCCATGAATAAGTCCTGTCTGTGTGTCCGTGTATGTTGGTCTGTGTGATGACTGGATAACTGTGAGTATCTGTACATACTTGTATGTGAATTTCTCCTTTCGTAAATGTGAACGTGTGCTTGCATGTCTATGTGTTTGTAGATGTTCGCTTGTGTATGTTTATGTACAAGTGTACGAGCTTGTGTGCCTGTGTCTGTGTGCAGTTCAAGGGTAGTACGGGACTCGTTCGTCTTGCTCCATGGCAGAACCGTTTCCTTTTCACTAACGACAACCTTGGAGTGTCTTCCCGGAAGAGACAAGACGCGGGAGTCTTGGGGAAAGTTTCCCCTCCAACCGCCCATCCTCCCTTCCCTTCCACTACACTTTTGTAGACTTGAAGGCCATTATTAGTTTGAAAGTGGAAGAAGGGGCACTATAGTGTAGTAGTGGTGATGTACAGTACATTCCTCCAGCACAGAGTATTTCCCTTCACCTTCAAAGGTAAGAGCATTGCAGTACCAACTACCGCTGCTGCTATTACGACTACGACCGCTACAACTCCGTCTTCTAAGACCCGTTCAAAATTCAGTGGAAACTTATTCCCTGCGGTTTAGGGAGGAATCTCTCACTCCTTCTCCCTTGAACTTCCGAGGAACTTGGAGCCGATAAACATGTACAGGGCATATACACATTTACGATACGAATACGGGAGCTACCAGAGTGAAAGCAAAGTTTCACCCCATCCAATCCAAGGCACTGTAATCAATTATTCGGGAGACGAGACCAATGGAAACTCTCAAGGTTCGGCCTTGGTCCATTGCATCGAAACAATGGCTTCCTTTATGCGTCAAAATGAAAACAATGTTCGGCTTTATGTATTTCAATGAAAGCATAGTTCCGCTTTACATGCTTCAGAATGAAAACAATGTTTGGTTTTATGCATCGGCATGAAAACAATGCCTTGCTTTATTTATCAACGTGAAAACAATGTTTAGAAATCAATGTCACCAGGGAGACATGATGTCTAAAGGGAAACAAATAATGTGAGCACTGATTGAGAGGACTTGTGCGTGCATAGCTCTTTGGAGTCACTGCAGTGCACTGTGGCTAAAATGGTAAGCACCACCGATGCACTCGTTGATTCAGAAGAGGACTTGTACTTCTACGAAGATATTTTTCCCACAGCATGTGCAGCTAAAATGACAAGGACCGGAGTAGCACTCACGGAGTGAGAGGAATTGTACATGTACGGAAACATTGTTTCGCTGCATTGTGTAGCTTAAATGGTAAGCATCGTCAAAGTACTCATTGGTTGAGAAGACTTTTACCTCTACGGAAACATTGTTCCGCTACCTTCCACGGCTAAAAGGGTAAGCACCCGCGAAACACTGATTGAGAGGACTTGTATGTACCGCTGCGGAAACATTGATTCCCTACATTCCGGAGTCACAACAGGAAGACGACGTTTAGGCCCACCGTCATAATGCGAACAATGTTCCGGTGTTCCGGCCAAAGCGGAAACAATCATTGGCTTGCCGTGTTACCGCTCCATAAAACTCTGTCCTCCTTAGCTAGCACAAACCAGGAAACAATGTTTTTTCGTTAGAAGTCACATGAAAACAATGTTCTGCCGTCATAAATTTCATGCAAGCAATGTTCCAGTGTACAAGATTTCATGAAAACAATGTTTGCGTGGATGCCTCATTCAAAAGCATGCTCGTCCATAATTAAAGTTTTACACATCGCATATTTGTAATCAGTGTCCCAACACAATTCAATTCCACTCTAAAACAAAGTTTGGCCT